>VACF01001983.1:3144-173153 GCA_006891605.1 Pleurozium schreberi
ARRARGGRAWTTTYMAWTTTTTTTCTTTGGAATTTTCACACAACATGTGGTTGATGTGGTTGAGGAGTAGCTTTAAGGCACAACAATTTTYATAACTTTTGTAAACATGTTTAAAAARTTGTTGTATTATATGAATTTTTCTTTGTTAACCAAAYAGCYTGGGCAACTAAAAAAATCACTTTTTCAAGATRCAAAAAATTGAAAATAATTTTCTATATTTACATATATATAAATATATATGAAAATCATTCCATTTTGATTGATGAGATGAAAGTTATGAGGAGCTTCAATTTGGAGAATTGGAGGTAGTTGTGGAATCACTACTCCTAAATAAGCTTTGAAATCCTTCGTTTAATTCAATTTTCAATATTTTTGGAAAAAATCAAAATACAAGGATGTAGATTTTTCATCATAACATTACAACCATTGGGATTGGCATTTTTCAATTCCATAACTAAATTTTTAACAATTTAGTATTTTAAATCATTCTCTACTTCTTTCTACTGATTCTTTTTTTCAAGCATGACTATGAAATTTATTTTTTGAAATTTTTTATATGTATCCCCAATTTATTTCTTTGATAGATTATAGAGAGTTGAAAATTATAGAATCTACTTTTTTTTGGATAAAATCTTTGAAAGATGAAATTTAACCATTTGGAAAAAGTGAAAATACTTCTTTTCAAAATCCAAGCGTCATGATTTTGCAATTATTAAGTTTTTTTTATTTTGAAATTTTAGAAGGATGTATTCTAATGGCAAATTTCATCAAAATGGCAATATTCCGTTATTTTGGCACTTTTTACAGTTCAGACCTTGCAATCTAAAATCTAAAATCTAAAATCATCATAGATTTTTGTAATCTATATATGTACTAGATGTTTCAAACTGTGCGGTCTAAAATCTAAATATGGCATAGATTTTGGACGTCTAGATAGTATCATAGATGTTTAAAAATCTATACCTTTTCTAGATGTTACTTCACAGTTCAGACTGCGTAGTCTGAAAATGGCACATTGAATCTGCCATTTTAACCCCTAAAGCATTGAATTGTGTTTTTTTGGCAACATAGCAATTTTGGGCAGCTCACCAAGAATGGATTTTTTATTTTTTTATTTGAAATTTTCACACAACATGTGCCCAAAGAGTAGCTGTAAGGCCCAACAATTTTCATGACTTTTGACTACATGGTTAAAAAGTTATGGTATGATATATTGTTTTCATTCCTTGGCGGGCAGCTTGTGCAGCAAATTTTTTTTCTTGAAAAGTCACTTTTAAAGAAAATTAAAATTTGAAACTGGTTCTCTAGATCTATATTACTATATATACATGGAAAGCTTTGATCCATTTCATTTGGAATAATGATCAATTATGGGAGTTTTAGTTTGCGGATAGTTTGCGGGTAGTAATGAAATCTCTACTCTAAGATAAACTTTGAAGCCCTTTATTAAATTCAATTTTAAATAGTTTTGGAAAAAAATAAGAATATTAAGTGTAGATGGTTTACTACAACATTACAACCATTGGGATTGGCATTTTTCAATTCCATAAATTAATTGTTAACAATTTAGTGTTTTAAATCATTTTCTACTTCTTTCTACTTAATACTATTTTTTTCCTATATGTTGTACAATGCCAAATGATTTGAAAATTTTAAGGCATGTGGACAACTTGACTTGAAAAATAGATCCAAAGAGTAACCACCATTTTGGGCATTTTTTCATACACATGTGACCATCTAAAGTGCAGCTGTCTGGTTTTTTTAGGGCCAAAAAAATGATTTTCGTGAATTCAAATGCTAATATCTTGCAATCTACATGGTGGAAAACTCTGAAATTTTTTCCACATGTTCAGAAGTTCCCAAATTTGTATACTACAATATTCTCTAGATACATGTGTTCAAATTTTTTTTTTTTTCAAGGCAAATTTTCAAGGTACTTGTCCTAGAAATGGCAATTTTGGAGCGATTTGGTGAAAACATAGTCAAAAAACTTTAGGGGTTGATGAAATTTGCCATTCTAAAGAATTAATTAAAGGATCTTGTAGTTGGATTTGTTGAAAAGAGACTATAGATGTAGATTATAGCTTTGCTTTGGAGACTAGTGTATAAAACAATTTTGGACCTCTACAAGATAGGTGTAGATTTGGGGTCCATGTTGCTTGTCCTAAACCATGCCAAAGGAATGGAATATTTCCAATTTAACGAAATTGAAGGGGTTTTACATATATTGCGTTGGGCTGATTTTTTGTATATCATTTTTCCCTTGAATAGTTCAACTTCATCTTCTATTGTTTGGTCCAAAGATTGCTTAATCTTCCATAGAGAAGTAAGATCTAAATGCCTTTGGCATTCTTTACAAACAATATTGAGTTCAAGAAGGGGCACATGATATTTTCCCTCAACAAAATGGAGTGTTGAAGAAACAATACAACCATATTAGCCTTAGATACACAACTGTAGGAAGGATGGTGACAAGTTTTTGGTTGCACTCAACTTATTCATCAATGAGAACTTAATAGGGAGAAGATATAAAACAACAATAAAGAGCATTGCCACAATTGTTTGTGTTTGTGTGTGTATGAGGTGAGTCCCTCTATCCATACAATTTGGAACAGCGTTCGGGTTCGTGCAGAAAATTGCCATTTTCGAGAAGAGCGCTGGTTTTCAAGCCTTGGTTCTACATCCAGGTATGTTTGTGTCCGTCCTGTCTTGCTGTGCTTTGGAACTTGTCACMGTGACCGTCGTACTTGTTCTTACTGGTAGTTTCCGTTATTATTGCTCCGGGTATTGGTTTCTTGTTTAAGGTTTGAGAATGTACCCGATTTTTAGTGCCGAACGGCAGTCCAGGCGCTTATTAATTGCTTTATCATCTGTAGGTTCTTGTGGATTAGAAAGTTTTTGATCTAGTATGACCTCAGTTAGTACGTGTTATCAAGAAAGCTGTCTTGATGCCTTGATTGTGCCTTGATGCCTTGAACGCTGTCTTGATGCCTTACATGGAGCAGCAGAAGGAGACTGAGGTATGTCATTTTGAAGCTTTTGCGAATTGTCTTAGAAATTTGTGACTCGTATTTCAAGGCTAGTTGCGATCAGGGAATTGCTCCAGTAGGCTTTTGGATTTTTCCAACGTCGAGTGTTGAATCTGGTGAGGCGCAGTTTCGGCCGAAGCTCTTCCTGAGGGAGGTTTGTAACGTTTACTGTGGCTTCCAAGTTGCCTCCCCCAAAGACACACCCGATCGTAAGTACGGGTATGTTCTTCGATCGAATTGGTACATTATTGAGCTTTTACCTTAATCTATCAACTAATTGCGTACTTAGAGATTTTTGACGCCTTGGGCGTTTTTGATTTAGGTTATACGCAATGAAGCCTTGATCGTACTAGCGTACCTTACACGGTCAGCAGAGGTATGCCACCCTTTTGTGCAATCATTATGCATGCATTGAGTTACACCCTGATGTGCTTACTTATGTTTCGACGTCTCTAAGAATCTCAATCCACATCTTCTTGTTTTATCCCCTCTGAGAGCTTGCAACATGACTTGAGAGAGCACCAAAATACCGAATCAATAAACGGTACCATGTTTAAGAGCATTATGTCTACTTTGGGGTTCTCCCGAATGTTTCTAAGATGCAATCAGCCTCAGCATTCCCTAATTAAATAATACAGAGTCTTTTTGTGATAAGAATCAAGACTAAGATTTATATTGTTAGGTCTAGTGTTGATTCGAAATCATTTGCCAGGTCATTTATCGTGTTCATGGTGATCCAGCTCTAAAAAAAACTTGGCAGTCACTTAGTCGACTCCAAGTGGTTTTCTGTTGAGTTTGTTCGTTCGTTTAAGTTATGCATGCCTTATGTCTAAGTTATGCGTGCCTTATGTCTAAGTTATGCGTGCCTTATGTCTGAGCATGGTTCCTTGTGCAGGTCGGCATGGAAGGTGCAGGTAGTCTAGGTAGTAAGCGCAAAGCACTGCTAGAAGGCGTAATATTGAAGGGATTGAGGGATTGAGGGCAAGAGAATTCTTCTCTCGCTAGTTGATATTACCCGACATCCCCTTATCTCAAAAAGTATTGGTAAGGATCGTACCTACTGTAGCTCTGCATTGCCTGCGATTTCTCCTTCTCCTGAGTGAACCTTAACTTTTAGTGTCGCAGACAGGTGAACTTGCAGTGGGAGCTAGTATTATATTTTTGATTCGATCACTTGGATGTAGTAGCTCGATCTAGAAACGCAGTTGTACCAAGAAAGATTAGTTCTCTAGATATCCTATTTAATTTCGATCCGCATATTCCGGTAGAATTACCACAGCTCACGTATAGCATCTTGTACGTACGTGCTGGTCGATCCAGTTTGTTCTTGTGCTTGACCGGTCGATGTGTGGGTCACAGTTTCTCTTCGGACATATTCCGAGTGAAAGTGCTGTAAAAGTAGGACTGGTATGAACTGCAATTTGTAGACGAGCGTATGGAAGATACCAAGTTCGTAAGTTTCCGCCTATTTGACGAAGTTGACGTAAAGTAGACCTTCCTAGGACACCATAAACCGCACTCTAGTAAATCTGCCTTGATTCTAGCACCAAAATCTAAAAAAATCAGAGGCCACCAATCACAATTAAGCATGGCAAGGTACCTTTGGAGAAAATTTAAGGGAACTCTAGTGACAGTTATGGATACAATGACGGTTATGGGTGTTGCTACCTTATGTCACAAATTTTGGAGCTGGAATGGTGCGTAGCCGGTAGCGTAGTGGGTTAAAATGAGTTTACAAACTCAAGGTCATATTCGTTATATTTGTTATATTAGTTATATTGTGACTTTTGCAGATTTTGAGACAGAAATGCTAATTATTGAAAAATTCTTTAAGAAAAATAGTAACTGAAACCAAAAATAAATAATGCTCAAATAGGGATCCTTTAATGAAATAAAAGTGTTGGTGTTGTTCTAAAAGTGTTTATTCTAAAATTGTTGGTGTTGTTCCCATTTATAAAAAAATACTAGTAGAAAGATAAAGTGGTTTATCTTCAAGTCAAAGATAAAAATGAGACTGCAAAAAGTCTCAATATAATGAATATGACCTTGATGGGAGTTCTTTTGATAGGACCTCCCTTTCAGTTTCAGCTATTTTTCGATGTGCCTTTGATTCTTTGGGTTCAATTAATTTGATATTTTCTTCCAATTTCAAGCATTTTCTTATTGATTTCTCTTGTGCCCAGCTCAATATCTGGTGCGAGAAAGCTCTCCGGACCTCTTCCGGCAGGACTTTTCTGTTCCTCTCGAGTTCTTCAAACCATGTGAGTAGTAAGCGCGTACGTAGGCTTGCTTTAAGTTCTCGTTCATTTTGTTTGCTTTCAGCATCCGTACAGCACTGCATTAGAATATTTTTCTATAACTACCACTAGAAGAAAACTGCATTGGTCTCCACAAAATCATGTGGGATCGATTATGTTGAGTTCCTAGTTTTCAACGCAAAATTCTGCGTTGGAATGCATTGGAATGTGTTAGAATGCATTTTCCAACACAGAATTTTGAGTTATAAACTAAGAACTCAACAAAACCAATCTCACATGGTTTTTTTGAGACCAACGCAGTTTTCTTCTAGTGTACGTTCCATTATCGGAGTACAATTTTTAAATGTGGCATGTTCATTCAGAATACTTTACGACTGTTCCTTCAGTGGAAGCATAAGCAGTGGGTTTGGCCCTCGTTGTGGTGATAATTATGGGCTTCAACACCTGTAAGTCTAGTGTGTACACCTTTTATCTCTTGACTTCATTAATTATATTACTAATTATTTGAACTACTTGAAAGATGGACTAAAAAAAATACATATTTGATACCATTGCATGTGGTGGAATTCCATGGAATTGGTGTCTGTGGTACTCAAAAGGACTTACAACAAAGAGCAAGTTGGAGTGATTTTAAGTTTTTTTGGATCAACATCTACACTGAATATGGGTATTAAGGGGACCAAACAATTAAGGGGGCTTATTGTAGAAAACTGTAGATATTGAAACATGATGTACAACTCCTAGACACTTTAGTAATTGGTCATGCACAACAAAAGTAGATATTTATACAGTGTGAAATGTCGATTAATTAGTGTGGGTCCCCTTATTACCCCTATAATTCAATGTAGATTTAAAAGAGTTCTGAGGTTCTAATTCTGTTTCTCACTTTCAATTCTGGAAATCCATTTTCAAGAGCACTTGCAAGTCTAGAAYTAAAAATTTGGGGCAATCAAATTTTCTAATTTCCAAAACTTTAGACACTGAAACATCATGTTTTAGGTGCCTTGAAATTTTCACTTTTATTAGTTTTATCAATTTGATTGTGCACTTTACATTGAACAAGAATAACAAGACAATTAAGTTGATTTGCCAATCTGTAATTCACTGTCATTTTGTGATTCTTGGCTATTTTTTTTTGCAGAGATTTATCGAGGAATTCTTTCGCGGAAATGAATCCTATTTCCTCAAATGTTGATACTCTTAAGTATTTTACCAATCTAACATATTTGTAAGTTCTTTGACAAATATTCTTTGAGATTGATTTTGAATGTTTGAACTTAGTAATGTTCAAAAGTCCTAGCCTGACCTTGATTTTGATAAACATTATACAACATGTTTTAGTATTTATTGAATCTAATTGTTGTTCATTGATTGTAGGAATGTCAGCAACAACCAAATAAAAGGAGAGTTTGTTGTTTGGGCAAATTCCCTAGAAATTGTTGATATTTCAAACAACTTCATTACTAGGATTACGGCTTTGGGACAAAATTCAATTCTTCGCCATTCACTCAAATCCATGTAACTTCTATTATGCCACTATTTGTTTCTGAAGTTTTTCTCGATAWACTTTCCCTAATGGATAAATATTGGAACTTGTTATGATGATTYGGAGGAATACTTGTCTTTGTCGATTTTTTTTGGATTTTTGGATTTCAATTTGTAATTAATTTAGTTTCATATTATTTTCTTATTATGAACTTACATTTTGTTTTCATTGCAGATATGCTCAAAATAATTCTATAAGTGGATTTCCAATCAATTTTTTTGATTAYGAGAGTCTTCAAGACATGTATGTATACGAATGTCTTTAGAGTTTTTTAAGGTTCTCTACAACTTTTTGTTGATCAATTTCTATTTATGCAACTGCATAGAATCAATTCATTTCAAATAGACAATGAGTTTAGGGTCTAGCTGTCTAATTGGTTTTCTTTTGACATTGAATTCAAGTAATAAGTTTCATGCAGTTTTTGAATAATAATATCTAATAGTATATTTGTACATGTTTATATGCAGCTATTTGGACTTAAATAATATATCAAGTATAGCCCAAGATTTTTCAAATATCAATGTCTCAGCAATACAAAGGATGTAAGTTGAAGATTTGATGCATATGGGTTTTCTAATTAGTTCTTTTATTTTGAATATTTTTTTCTTGTGTATTTCATTTTTTTAATGTTTTTGAATTTATTAAATTGAAAAAAAAAAAGCTAACCTATATTTTTGCATTTTATGTACAGATCCATGAGCAAGAATAAACTTCGATTCTTTCCAAAAGAGCTATTACAATTGCCAAATTTGGAAGAAATGTAAGAGCGATTAATTGTTCATGACTAAAAAGATATACACTAATTATTCATTTGATGTTACAATCCATTGAGCACTTGTGATTTTTAACAAATTTATGAATGTAATGAATTCTTAATATATAAAATCAAATTTTTAATAATGAATTAACTTGTACAGAAGATTGATCAAATTGTTATGAATTTGGTCTATTAGATTGGTATAGAAAGAAAATTGATTTTCATTTGTTAATGAATTTTACTATTGCACTTACAACAACTCAATCTAATATCAAAATTACCTTAAATTGTCAAGGAATATTGATAATTGACATTTGATTGTCTGTTTTATGTGCAGAATTTTAGACTACAACAATATTATAGGAGAATTGCGTATGCCAAATATTTCATGTCAAAATTCAAAAATCAAGTTGATTTCACTATTGTATAACAATATCACCCATTTTTACCCTGCTAGTGATCTCACATCATCTTTCAGTGAACCAAGTATTTTATTGGATACCAAAGTCTTTTTATACGGAAATCCAATTTGTACAAATCCAAGTCACAAAACAAAATTACTACGATCAGTTTGCCGAATGGACGCATCATATCCTATTGAAGGTAATTATTGCAAATTTCTTTAAAAATATATTTTGATTTCACTTCTTCAAACATTATATTTAATCATTGTTCTTTTTATGCTTTTTGTTAATAGAAACCCTAAACCTTTTTAGACACTCTAGAGTTTATTATTTTATTTACTAGTTTATAGATGATGAATTTTTGAATAAAAAAACATTCATTCTTATAATACGTCACAAATTTGTCATCTAACAATTCCTATGAATGCCTAGAATATAATTTTGGTAGCAAATATGAATGATAATTTCACAATTCACATTTACACATAGCTCTATAATGCAAATTAAAATTTGAGCTAGTTCAATTCATATATACAATAGAATTCAATGCAAAGAAATGGACCAAAAATTCATAAGACAAATGAACTAATGAACTAATGAATTCTTAATAAATGAACGTTCAATCTATGATTTATATTATTACATTTCAGACTTTCCAAATCTGAAAGGACCTGTAGAAAATCAATTCAACTAGCCCATCTACACATACCAGTCCTAGCACAAAATGAGCTTACATCTTTAAAATTATAAGTAGTTTAAAGCTTCTTGACTAGAAAAGTAGGGTTCCATGATCAACAAAGCTAGTATACGAGCGCAAAGCGGGAGCATGGAGCATGGATTCACTGGCTTTTTCCTATTTTTTGGGGTATTTTTATGTGAATTTTTTTTGGATGGTTTAGGCTTTTGGGTGTTTACCCTAAGAAGTCAGCTACAAATTCTTGGCCTTTTTTTTTTAAATCAACATATTTTAGGGCAATGAAGAAGGTAGGTCTAAAAATTATTTTTTTTTCAAAATTCTAACGTGGAAATTTGTGCTACACTACTACTTGTACATCTGTTGAAATATTTTAGGAGTTGGCAGGAATGGCAACATCTGGAGTGAATGATTATAGTGTTTGAAATTAGGAAAAAAAATTTGGTTCTAACCTTGCATAAAAACAAAAACATTGAACACCTCTCACTGTGGAATTATGAAGGTACAATTTTTTTGGAATTCGAGGATTTGTATGTTATATCATAGCGCGTACACTATGCCAAATCTCAATTAGGGTATAAGGCATTTGCTAAAGTTGCCCGAATAGAAAGTAAGAGTCATTGAACTCATAATTTTTATGCCTTTTATCAATTGGGAATATTTTTTAATTTCCAAGAACGATGTGTGGCTGTGTATTGCGTGTGAAAATCCCTTTGACATCTAAGAGCAYATGACTTCAAGGTTATGTGCCCAAAAATTAAATGAACTATTGTACAAATAATTGTCCTTTAATAATTTACACTTGATTTCTTTCAAAGTTCAGGGTATTAATAGGGGAACACAAGAATCTTATGTTTTGCACCTATGACCATGGTTTAGGGCTATTACCATGGGTCCAAGACCGCGAACATGAGGTTTTGGTGTACATATGAACCTATGACCGTGGTAGTAACCCTATCACAGTGGGACTAAGAGCACGGATTTGAGCTTTCATTGCAAATATAGGGGGTATACGTCAACCCATGATTGTGGTATCAAGGCCGAAACATCTCCTATTACAATACATTTTGCGGGGGGAGGGGCGTAAAAACCTATACTTAAGCGTCCAATACCGTGATATACCTACAGATATAGGACCGAGACTTTGTCCTTCTATAGTAAAGGAAAGGCACACAATTAGGTTTGCTAGCAAATGCGGTATTTAATATCGTCCATTCACTTTAATTTTTACTTATTGCACATCCATAAAATAATTTAGGGGTCAAGCACACTTCTTATCATTGGATGTACATCTTCTTATTCTATTGTACATTTTATAATCACCTAAACGCTGGTGCTGAAATTGCTAACAATTGTAAGTGCAATTCATGGGATTAGCTCAACATTTGTATGTGATAGGATGAAAATGTATGACAGTTTAGGCAAGCCATTTTTGACCAGTTCAAATATTTTTTATATCAAGGGTGCTGATATATTGAATAAGATAATTCCTAGATGTACACATACATTGCTTACGAGGATTCCATGTTTGCTTCGGATTTTAATTTTCAAAATAACCTAGTTACAATATCAGATGTATCTAGAGAATTATGGTTTCAACCCACTCTAGTCATAAAGGTCTTTGGCTTTAGACTAAGGGGTAGTTTAAATACTAATAGCCTTGTTGTTAAACGTAATGCGCCTAACTGGGCTCAGGAATGGGTTCCGCGCCATAGCAAGTTTGGGTCGATTCAGAAATTTAGGGGACCTTTGAATGCATAGCTGTCTGACCCTAGATGTGCTTATCGGTACCGAGAGGCACCGCAAAGGTGGTCAATTTATGCATTATTTAGCATTGTTGTCATACCATCTTCATTATAATAAATTTATACGGCCAAGGTCAATTGCACTACATGGGAGTTAGGTAAGGGCACAATTCGATTTCTGGCGTTTTTCATTATCAGTATGAGCGGCACTCTATGGACATTCAATAGTATGAGATATACATGTATGATACTAGAGGGTGGAGGACGAGCAATCACAAAAATGACAAATTGAAATTGAACATGCATCAAGCAAACGACAAATTGAAATTGAATAGTGGCCCTTTTAGTCTCATTATAATTTTTAAATGAAACGCATTTGAAACACATCATCCAAATATATTAAGCACTATATTAGCGCCAACGGTCTAGAACTACGGTCATGTCTTAATTAGACTTCAGCTTCAAAATACCACTGTAAAGAAGACTTTTCAGTTTGTTAAAGCTAAAGCTTGGAGCATGGATAAAAATATTTACTTCCGCATGTAATTGGTAGACACCAATGAACAAAAAGTACAAGTGCTTGCAATGTGTCCATTGAATGTCCTCTTTTCCTTAGAGCCTTTGTGAACATGTYTTTGAAATACATGCAAGTGCATTCAAGAAACGCACTTACAGTGATTATGTACTGTTTAAGGGCTGGCAGTGCACTTGAATCAAGCATGATAAATAATGCACCCAAAGCCCGGTTGTGGGACCATAGTTACTTCACGAACCTTTGCCTTCAGTGTCAAGGACGAAGCGCAATTGTTAGCTTGTTTTGTTGTAGGTGCTTTAGGGTTCCTTTTAATCTTCTTGCTTGATTGTGTACTAGGATGCTCTGCCAGAGACTCTAGAACATGAACTTACGAAACATCATGTGTTAGATCATGGCTGCCAAATAGCCTGGGTGGATAGATTTCAAGACGTTGTGGAAGACAGAACGCTGCGTTCTGAAGATCTGAAATCTCTTTGGTAAAAGACTAGTTCCAATAGTTTTCACCGGCCAAATGTCTGGAACTTTTGGTTTACTGAGAACTCACTTTCTTTGCAAACTTTTCACACAACGCAAAATGTTGTTTTTGCAAAAGAAAAATTGCATCCTCTCAATTCTATTCTTCTTGTAATTGTCCATGTTGCCAGTATATGTGGGCGCAACGGTTCCTCTATTGCCTTGCATTATCTTTGCAACGCAGTTTTTCCGAGTATTGGCCTGCAGTGCAAAACATGCCTTCAAAGATGTCTTATTCAAGCGGGCAATATGCCATTGGGACTCGTTACAGACAATTTCCTGAACGCTTTTTACTTTGGAGGCTTCTAGTGCTATAAAAAATGACATAGGGTTAGGGGACTCCACCAACTCCGTATTGTCATCCTGTATGAGAGACCATGCTTCTTTTGAAATACTATCCAAGCAAATAACCGGTGCAGGTGCTAGAATGGCCCTTGTTCCTACACAAGGTCTGGAGAAATTTCCTTTGTTGGGCCAATGTGAATCAAGCTCAGGACCAGGTGGAAGATTGGGCATTCACTTCTCAAATCCAAAAACCTTCTCGGCTTTCAAATGAGGCTCTCAAGTGCAATATTCTCCAAGACCTGGTACAAATGCCATGGCATCGTTCAATCCCTTTGGATTACTGATACGTTGGGCATACCTTTGTGCTACACGAAACGATAGCTCTTCTTTTTTAGAACCACTGCCAACCCCATATTCAAAATTTTGAGAGTTTTAAGACCTCTCAAAATGAAGATGTCAATTTAGTTGATTTAGGTGTTATGAATAGAAGTAACGATTTTCATTAAAATGAGAATAAGAATTTTTTTTAAACTATGACTTTCTAGGTTGATCCAACCTAAATACATCAAAAAGACAACTAAAGTGTGATTATTTAGGTCAATTCAACATAAATAAGTCAAAAAGACAATTAAAAGTGTGACTATTTAGATTGAATTGATCTAAATAAATTGAAAGGACGATTAAATTGTGATTATTTAGGTCGATTAAGGCCATATTCGTTAAAATGAGACATTCTGCACATTTTGAGACTTCAACCCTAAACTTGTTATAGTGATTTATCTTCGAGTCGAAGATAAGATGAGACTACAACCATTGGGCAATCAAAGGTTTTAATATATATATTAATGTATTACAGTCTCAACTTACCAAATAGTCTTAAAATTAAACAATTATAACGTTTTATCTTCGAGTCGAAGATAAAAATGAGACTACAAAAAGTCTCAATATAACGAATATGGCCTTGATTCGACCTAAATAGGTCAGTAAGATAATTATAATTGTGACTATTTAGGTCAAATTGACCTAAATAATCTCAGTTTAATTGTCTTTTTGACCTATTTAGGTTGAATCGACCTAAACATTTACAATTTAAAAAGTCTTTTTACTCTCATTTTAATAAAGATTGTTGTTTTTTTAGCAATTTCTTTCATTGTCGATCTCATTTCATGCTCTTCTATCTCTCAAATTTTGAGAATTATCTCAAAATTTTGAATATCATGTTTGCCTAGATTCTCACCTTTCAAGAACTGGTAATATCTAACCATCTACATGAATGCTTGAACATAATCATCCACAGTGGCCACGTACAAATTGGTGCCTTGTTTTTTAGATTGTTGCATCCATTTGTTATGGACCGTCTCCACAAGATTGCAAGTAGGAACGTTTGCAAGTTCATCTTTAGGAAGTCTCTATTCCACTCAGTACAGGTCAAGTTATTAAAAACAAAAACAATCAAAGTTTTGGTGGTCTATTGTTTTGCTTCGTATATAAGATACTCTAGAAATTAAAGACAACAAGTATTCATGAAATTCTAGATTAACAATGACAAATGAAAGTGCAGTAGCACAAAATGTAGCATTAGGAAATAGACAACAAAAAATAGACATAAGGGTCATTGCAAGAAACACCGGTCCTATTCTCTGTCACAAATAGTGTTGTTCTCTTGTAATCTTCAATAACTTTTAAAGCATGAATCCCGTAAACTTGAAATTTTTATTGGAGATGCCTATCTTGATGATAATCATATCTTTTATTTTTCAAAAAGTTTCAAAAATGAATTTATATTTAAAAATCATTTTTGCTAATTTGTCATACTTTGAGGTTTAGACACTTTCACTACGTTGTGAGTCATTGAATTTAATGATTTCGAGCTGAAATTTTCATGGTCTATTAACATAGTAGAAAAGCATAAATCTACGAAAGGAAATCTAAAAATTTATTATTTAATGTCCTCCACATGAGTGAAAAATTGCATGCAATTTCAAAACATTGATAATGGTTCTAAGACCATTTTTTTGGTGAAATCTCATCACCATCAACTCTTCCCAAATGGCCAATTTTTAATTTTTGAAAATAATTGTTTTCCTTTTTTTTACAAATTAAAATGTCAAAGTACCTATTTTCATGAGATTTTGCACTTTTTTGGTTCACCTAGTTAGAATATTTTTCTATGCTTTTCCTTCTTAGGGTACCTTCTTCTTAAAAGTATATATATTAAACATATTTTTAATATTTTTTAAAATTCTTTTTCTAATTTCTTGGGAGTATCGTAAGATCATGAGTATTGTAGCCAAAGTGTCCACAAAACGGCAGGTATTTTTTGCAATGACCCATAAGGGGTTGAATAATTTCACAATGTCCATGAATGCTCCCCATTGTTTGTACCGAAAGTGCCAAAACGCTAATCACAACTCCAGACGACAAGGTCCCCCTTTAATTGTGGCTCCAAAAGAATGCCAACAGGTTGGAATTGCTTGAAACCTAATCCCTGACTTTGCTAAGGAGTTAGCATCTTTATATTGTTAACACAACTTCCGATGCTGATCTTGAAGGTCACTGCGAATGTATACTTTTGTATGCTTCTCCATTGATTGAGTCCAATGAAATAAACATATATGTTTGCGATTGGGCATGGGATCAGTTGGGTTTGCACTTCCATACACTACTTGCACCGCATTCCAGTTTGCATGCGCCGAATCAACCATGAAGCCTTTAAAGTGAGGCAAGGTAATTCCTTGTCTACCCATTATGACATTTAAGTTCTTCTAGAAGTTGCATTGGGCAAATACATCTTCTGATTGCATATTGCAGACCGCAATGCTCATAACACGGTAGTAACTTGTGTCATAAACATGACACATAATCGTTGTCCAGTGTTTCACTCACCTCACATGATGAAACATTATCCAAGCGTCTTCAAGGTCTCCACTAGGTTGAATGCACGTTACCAAGTCCACACCACTATTAGGACCAACCTTGAACACAAAGACTTTATTGGTCTCAGATCCTTGTCCAGGAAATTTGTTCTCCTGAACAAACGCCCAATTGCTACAACCATGGAGCTTTGTATGCTATCCATGACTTTAAAACGGTGGAAGTACTTGAACGTATTGACTTCATTTCGAATATTCATGAACTCGCACCTCATAAACTTGCATTTCTCAAAAACCGACATGAGTTCATGTATTCCAAATTGGATAGGCGCGCGGAGCTCTTTCAAGTCGAAGAAGCATCTCTTCAATGAACTCCTTTCTTGCCTCCAATACTATAGCAAATCTAGGCAAAGGGTGGGCTTTAATGAAATTTTGGATGACATAGGCACTTGTTTGGGCCTCTCTCGGCTATGAGAGAACCTTGGGGTGCGTTGAGGTTATGTGAAGCTACTGCCCTAGCTTGCAGGACATTGGGATTTATGGGGTTCGGGGAGTGGATGGGCTTTGATGAATTTTTGAACATGGGCATTGGTTCGGGCCTCTCTCGGTGCCAAGAGGACCCCGGGGTGCGTCCGGATTATGCGTAGCTACTACCCGAGCTAGTAGGACATCGGGGTCTATGGGGTTCGGGGGGTGGGTGGGCTTTGATGAATTTCTAGACGTGGGCACTGGCCCGGCTTCTCTTGGCGCCAAGAGGACCCCAGGTTGCATCGAAGTTATGCGCAGCTACTGCCTTAGCTTGCAAGACATCCGGGTTTATGGGGTTTGGAGAGTGGGTGGGCTTTGATGAATTTGTGAACATGGGCCCTAGTTCGGACTTCTCTTGGGGCCGAGAGGACCCCGGGGTGCGTCAGGGTTATGCGCAACTACTGCCCGAGCTTGCAAGACATTGGGATGTAAAGGGTTTGGGGAAGGGGTGGGCTTTGATGAATTTCTGACTTGTGAGGATACTTGTGAGGATTCCTAATGTATGCTGTCACAAATGCGAGCTACCTCAATGGGTAGTTCGATAGGAAGTATTCTAATATTCTGCAGTCTTCTTCCGCAGGCTCGTCCACAAAGTCCAATGATCCTGGCTTTGACCCACTAACTTTGAGGATTGGGACAATCCTCACAATGAAGAAAAGTGATTGACTTATCATGAGGATGACCCGGTCATTGTTGCAGACTCCATGGGCGTTGCTGTGGATTTACTCGAGATTCTTGAGTGTGGTCTAGTCCTTAGGCCCAGGGTAAGCCTTGAAAATTTGATTAGGGACTTGGACATAGCCATTKATGATATGTACAGAGAAGGCCTCATGTTCCCCCCCCCCTCACTCGTCATTAGGGGATAACCTAGAAGCTAGTGTATTCACGGTCTCTGAGGATAGCATGGACTTTTGCACTTGTGATCACGATGGCATTGAGGTGGCTTCCGGACTAGAATTTGATATTGATATCCTCATTTACTGTTGTGGTCATTCCAAAGCTCTTAACAAGAATTGCGTATGTGCTATGTGAGAAACACTGCCTCCCTTTTTCATCTCATGATTTTCACCAACTTACTTTCTTGTGGTGTTTCTATCTCCATCAATTCATGTTGATCCACTCACTTGCTTGTGTTTACTTCAAAGTTCAATTGTACACATTCTAAAGTAGTATACTAAGTTGCATTAGGGATCTAAATGTATTGGTTTTCTATCTATAACGCAACCCACAGCAGACAGGGGGTCTGCGGGAAAGTGTACAAAATCCATTAGAACCTCAATGGCTAATGGTAGTCCAGACTCTATCATTTCCTTGGATACGGAAATGGATGAGGCGACAGAGGAAAAGATCCAGTCATTGGAAGATAACCTCATGGAAGATGACATTAGATGGTCCTAGAGGATGGACACTGTTCCATCATTTCAAGCTTGAGGTTGACCACCTCAGATGTCTCCCAAATGAGAATTTTCTTGTGTAGGTTGGTGCCCATGGTCTAACCAACACTTTCTTGCAATTTGACTTGGTTTGGCTTGAATCACCTCCATCTCACGTCTCCCACTGACTCGACAGAAATGATAATAGACACTTAGCCTTTATTGTTTAATCTTTGTCTATTTTTTATCGCCGCACCTTTTTCTTCGAGATTTTTACTTTTTTTTTTTAATGTAGACCATGCGGTTTTCCATCTTCTTTGTGGTCAAATAAAGTGGACCAAAGACACAAAAACAATTCCCATTTCAGTTTGTTCCATCCCACGACACGATGGATGCTAATGTTAGCCGTGATGACTGATGACATTCTGCAAATCTTCCTAAATAAAGAGGAAGTGGCTATGAATGGTGACACTCCTTAGAGAGGACTGAAGGAAAAGGCCCGCCAATTCATGCAGATGCTCGTGGAAGCATGCTCTCAGGTAGGGGACGTTGTGGTTGATTGCACAACAACAATAGGTAGTTGTTAATTTATTATCTCTATTTTACTTCATGGAATCCTTTGAAGACATTGTTGTTATCATGCAGTAGGTTTGATGTAAGTTACAAATGTTTGCAAGTGTAGTCATGCAAGCTTGCCGCGCAGCGCGTCGTCATATCTTGGCATTCAAAGAGGACAATGCCATCTTTGATGCCCTTATTGCTCCAGTCATGCGTTCTACAACATTTTTAAAGATTCAACAGCCATGCTCTGTTGTTGCTTCTGAAGATCTCAAGGAGGAAAACGTACCAGTCCAGCGCATTGTGAAGACATCACGATTCATCCATTATTTTAATTCATCCATTTTTTTCCCATCCAAGTATTCATCAATTTCACCCACTTTTTAATCCATTAATTTAATTCATCCATTTTTTTCCATCCCAATATTCATCAATTTCACCCACTTTTTCATCCACTCATTTCACCCATTATTTCTATCTAGATTATCCATCCACAGTCATCTATTTTCTCCAACTACTTTCATCTTTAATTACCTTAAATCCACTTTCATCCTTTTTGCCTACAAATTTTCGTTCATTGTTTTCAAAACTTTCATCCATTTTATTCTGAATTTTTATCCACTCCTTTGTCCAATTTTCCTAGCATTTTATCCCTAAAACAAATATGTATGCTTCCCGCTCAACAATTCACGCTGCATACTTGCCGCTCGTGTACCAGCATTCCCCGTTCCATGATCTAGGCATAAAAGCAGCAGCATCCTATGTTGTATTTGATGTAGCCTTCAATTAAACTTGTCTACATTGGTTGAAATGAATCATATTGAAAATATTGAAAAAGATTGCGAGTAAGACAATAGAAAGAAGAAATTATGTACAATGGAGTTATTTTRGTTCTTTTGTATGTAAAATGCATCAAATCTCTTTTACCTTACATAAATTTTACATGGTTCAATAATGATTTAGAGTCTCTMGTTACAAAGCAAGATATGGTATTTTTTCAACAATGTTAGCATATGAATGCAAAGACGTAACGGTCTCTAAGTCTTGGTAACTATGTATCTTACTACAACCATTTGAAGGTGTCTATAACAAACGTATCTAAAATATAGGATAGGTTTAACATGGAAAGAATSTATAACATAGGCACCTACAACATAGACACTTATAACTATAGAAGGTCCATCTACGAGCTTAAATCTTCAACTTCCACTTAGCATTTGCAACATAATATCTTTTGAAGTGAAAATGGGTTCAAGATAAAACCATTGCAATCACGTTTTGAAGATCTATATATTGTTTCAATTTTCTCATTTAAGTCCAACTTGCACACATCAATTCTAGTAGTAAAAGAATTCCAAATATATAGTAATGTAAAATTTTGATGAAAAAATTCCAAGTCAATGCCAAGCTTAACTTGTGTCCAAATATTAAACGGAATACTTTATATCAAAATGAGGTCTCAAAAAAAAARTAGCAARCTTGACTTTTAAAGGACCAAAAATTCATTTATGATAAAAAAATTTAATCCTCTTGGACAATTTGTATTTTAACTAGCAAACTATTTGACACAACCATCTTCTACCTTATAGAAGAACCCAACCTTATAGAAGAACCCAAGCGTCTCAAACCAGATATGTGCACCATCCTCAATAAGACCAATATATGGCTATGCGATCATGGACTACATTATGATCAATTGATCATCAGGAACTAGTTGGATATCATTAGTTCCATGGAGAAAAGGAAACACCAAAAAATAATGTGGGATGACCCATTTTAATCATTTTATTTGAGTTTGTACCATACAAAGACATGAGAAAAGTATTATGAAAATAGGCAAGTGCATAGATGTATATCAATCGAGACCTTACATGAATTGAAATTTTTTGATTCAAACAAGGGATTTTATTTGACTTATTTCCATGATGTCAAGCTCAAGATTTGAATTAACCATGCCACTCTTACTGACTGATTGGTCAGAAGGTTAAAATTCATAAGGCTTAACTCAATGTGAACACTTTGATCCACAAAAAAAAAGACTTCTAGGAATGTTCCAGATTCAATAAAAATGACTTGACAATTTGTAAGATAATTTTCTTAGGAGGAAATCCATTTTATGTGTACTTTTTATGTGCCCTTGAATGCAATGGTGTAATGGTTTCCCCTACTTTGTGGGTTCATTAGGGATCTTTTTTCAAGGGCCAAGGTAGACCATAACCATTTGCAACCCAATTCCACCAAGTAGACCAACCCATTCTGTCACTTACTTTTGGCCCCATTTCCACCTAAAATGCCCCCCAAGTCCCTTCATTTTATGACAGAATCTGAGAATTCTATGACAAGATGGGATAACGTGTCACTCCATCAATAAAAAAATATCTAGTAGTTAATTAGGTAGTTATAGGTTGTTGATGGGTTGTTTATGACCCTAGTCTAAGAACGGTTTTGTAATTTCACGGCAAACCACTTCAAAAATTCACAAGAAGTTACAATTTTGATCAGAAAATTATAATTTCACTTGTGTTTGACTCATGAAACAAGTGCACACCCCTGAAAAATATGTGCCCATTTAGAAATTGACCCCAAGATAGTCAGATGGTGGTAATAAGTTAGCCTACCTTAACCCCTAAAGTCCCATTGTCCCCTCGGGGGACAATTTGGATTTTGGGCAGGTTCCTATGACCTTGATTTTTTATGAAACTTTTTGAAACTTTTTAAAACATAAGATAGAAAAAATGATTACCTTTGTGGGAATATAATTTTTATTTCAATTCTCCTCCGTTTGGTACCATCGCCATCGCCGGTGAACCCTAATTGAACCCTAAATGAAGTCTAATTGAAGGAATTGGAAACACTATGGAAATACTCACAAACTTGGATACAAGAAGAGGGTGGCAACCGACATTGGAAAATGTCGAGGAATCCTTGAATGAGAGATATCCGATGACTGGAGGCGAAGCACTGAGGCACAGCTGGGAGCAAGAGAGAGGAGCAAGACGCGAGTTTGTGGAGACCTGGATGAAGAGGATGGATGAATGAAGAACTGAAGATCCGTAGATAGAATCTGTCGATGTTCCCGAATGAGCTTCGTCCATGTAACGGCCAGAGACATACCCAATTCCGTCCTCATGTACCAATAGAGTATATTCTAGAAGGTAAATGTGCGTTGTTGATACATGGGAGAGGAATTGTCTTTAAAGGGATGGGAATGGATAATTATGTCTACCTTAGTTGGATCTTTTCTTATGAACTCAACAATGTCAATTTGTTCTTTGGAAAATCGGAAGAATTTATTATTTACTATAGATGATAAAATTTGGAAATTGAATCCTGTGTTCTTGGAGTCAATCTCTAAATGTCCAAGTCTTTCCTCTTGTTTTGACTAAGAGAAAAGAGCATTGGAGAGTAGTTATCTCCAATGAAGCAAATTGTATATTGATCAAAATTAAGAGCTCGCTTATTAATATCTCTACCAATTTTGAGTGTAAAATTGCTTAGGAGTTGTCACTAGTAGAAAATTCAATTTTTCTATTGATTTGGTTGTCGCATTGATTTGGTCACTTTTTGACAGAAATCTGTTTTACATGATTGTTCTAATACATGACTTATTCCAAGATTTGAATTTGAACTTGAGTTTCAATTTAAAATTGGTTAAGACAAAGCATTTCTTAAACCTGTCATATATAATGTTTGAACAAAAGTAGAATATGTAAATACATTTGAGATTGTCTTATTCTTTTTTAAACAAATAATGTGTCTTCATTGAAAAAGATATAATAAAAAATCATAGCATGATTAGGAACTACTAAGTCACTAGTAGAGTAAAGATTGCATTGCAACTGAAAATCAGTAGAGTAACACCTAAAATATGTAAAACATATTGTTACAAGTAAAAACTAATTGTAATTCTCCAATAGTGATTGAATGAGGATTTATGCATTTCACATTCCACATCTATGCCATTCAAACACCAAAAATTCATGACTTATGCTATAGGTGTTCAAAAGATATGAATGAAAATGGGATAGGAACAACTTACTTCCATTTGCCTTGCAAGGAAAATTCATTGGATACTTGTTGTGAGTGGGTTACCCTTCAAAGATTTGAAACACATTAATGCTTATTTTTCAATATGTTTTTCCTCTAAAATATGTATTCATGTTAGAGCATAAATTTTTTTTATGGGTGTATTATAAGATCTTTCTAGAAGCTTCCTCAATGAATATTAATAAAATGTGGTGTTTAATTCAAGACCTATTGAAGTTCCTGCAAGTTTTCAACAACTAAGCAAACATTCACAGATAGTTACAAACTTGAACCCAAGACGAGGAAGATCTTAAAACTTGTTATTACCTCAATTTGTTGTCATTGAAGGCCATATTTGTTATATTCAGACTTCTCGCAGTCTCATTTTTATCTTTGACTCAAAGATTATGCGACTCTTTACTAGTGTTTTTTTATAAATAGGTAATAACACCAACTTTTAGAATTTCATTATAGGATTACTATTTGATAATTATTTAGTTTTAGTTCCAATTGCTATTTTTTAAAATGAATTTTCCAATAACTACCATTATGTCTCAAAATCTGCAAAAAATCTCAATTTAACGAATATGACCTTATTGGAAGATACATCAAGATAAGATTTAGCTAACTATAGAAGACTTTGGACGTGAATCCTTTCAACAAATGCTATACTAGAATTTCTAGTAAGAGCCAAGACACAATAAAAGGACCGATTTGACACATTAAGGTACATTCTCACCTGACTCTATGTATAAGCGGTTCTAAAATGTAATAGTGATGACTATAGTTGTAATAGGATTCGTTTTGCTAATCTTGTTACAGGTTTTGCTGTAATAGGATTCGTTTTGCGAAACTTGTTACAGGTTTTGCTGTAACAGGATTCGTTTTGCGAAACTCTAGGTTGCATAATTGACGGGATTTGCATAATGTTGTGTGTGTTCACATCTGTGGCTGTAGAGAATTTCTGTTTTCTACGAAAAGGTGCCAGGTAGGCAAACAACGTGATGGAAAAGAGAGGTGTTCACACCAACGGCTGTGTTTTCTTGAGAGTGATTTGCACATTGCTCCTAGTACTTGCACAATTTGTTGTTCCTCTGAGTACCGGAATTTTTGATTTCACAGCCTCTCTTTAGTCAAAGCATAGCCAAAACTTTGAAATTCAAAGTGCTGCTATAGAATTGAATTGTCGGATGCATATTGTGGTTATTGATTGATTTTTTCTCTGGTTTTCAAGATGGAATTCTACTGCTTTCAGGTGGGAGGCATTTTGTCAACTTCTTTGCGCTTCAGATACAGACTGATAAGGTCACTTCCATATTGATTGGCATTTCCCTCTAGTTGGTTTACCCTACCGAAGATTTCAATCTAATTCTGGTTTTTTCATATTGCAGTAATGGCTTTGAAGTGGTCTTTGGAATTTGTTGTGCTCTCTTTTTTTGACGCGGCTTGAAGGTGCATTGTGTGTCACAGTGCCATTCATTTGTCCCTCTTCTTCCCTTGCAATGTAAGACTTTGTCAAACCAACTATTTTGTCAGACATCATGAACTTATTGTTTTGTAACCAGGCTTCACAACGGAGATTAGTAAACACTGCAGTTAAACTTGCAAGATTTTCTCAAAACTCCATTTTAGCAAGAAGGGGGTGCTACAAAAAAGCTAGTAAAGACACCAAACTTTTTTCCTCAAACTCCGCAACTTTGCACCTAATACCGCAGTTAGGACTTTGCCAACTAGGACTCCACATAGGTTTTTGGGATAATAACCATGGCTGATGTGAACACGAGCTGCTATCAAGAGTACAAACACCGCTCTCTCCAAATCCTTAAGGCCAAGTGAGAACTAGGCTTTATTGTAGAGAAGTTATTACATTAAAAGGAGGGTCATTTGCAATCTTGATGATTGTATGTGACCTAAGGCAGGACCAATTTTGACACATCATTGTTAGAGAGTAATTTTTATTAGAAGTTGTACTGCACTAATTCATTGGTTGATGCTTAACCTTGAAATGTAAAAAGGAAAGAGCTCCAAGCCCCATGCACACACTTTCAAGCTTCAAAACCTTGCGGCAATCTCAAGATCCTAACATTCATCTTCCCATATTGTCTGCTAAAACACCAAATGCATCAGCTCAAATTAGGGTTTAGGGTTCCAAGTACCTGCGTCAAGATAGGAATCGAAGCCCCGGAGAGATTCGCCGCAGCTGCCATCCCTGCAGCCAGTCCCAGCGCCTCCAAGCCCCCCTGCACCACAAACGGCATCTTCGGCAACTCCAGCATCTCCTTCGTCACAATCCCCTGTCGATACCGAACCAGCAGAAACGCAGAGTACACCACCACATACCCAAACGTCAGCGCCTGCGCCAGAAAGAACGGGTAGTCCTTCAACGGCACCAACGCCATTTTATACAAAACTCGATTGGTCACGGAGAATAAGATCGTCGCTGTTGCAGTAGCCCCGACTTGCATTTTCTCCTTCGGAACTTCTTTTCCGGCAACCGACACATGCTCCTCGTCCGCTTCCTCGGAAGAACTCGTCGCCGTAACAACCAATTTCCTCCGGGTACGACGAATGTCGCCCCAATTCAGCACATTTAGAGCTCCACAGCCTTTGCACGGACCTTGAGATTGCCATAAAAGAGAACGGGAAGTATCTCTAACAGATTGTAGCGTGAAATTGCGAGGCGAAGGGGACCAACTGTAAGGGATACAATTGCGGACGACAGTTCGAGAGAGTGTCAATTGCGGAAGTGCACACACAGACATCATGAATTCCTAATGCAATCGACTCGAAGTTTCGACAAATTCTAAATGCTAAGCAACCCTACAAAATTCTACAAATTGGGCACACTGCAAACTGTGAATTGTGTATGCTAGAAAGCTGCAAAGCTGAATTGCGCCAGCTTGAAATGGAAGCTCTCTGCAAGAAGTATCCCATGGAATTGGCTGCAATACTCTAGAGGTGAAGAATTACTGAAATTTCTGGAGGAATTCTTTGGTAATGTAACCTATTTTGTGTGATGATTCTGAAAATGAGGATTGTGGAGGAAGAGCCACAGATTGTGGACTGGAAAATTTGTGAATGCGGAGGACATGCAGGATTTGAGTGGGGGAGCTGGCATGAGGAGGAGGCCGGGGGAGTACCCTTGGCAGGAGGGGATTGGTGCGACCCCAAGGCAAGCTTTTGCGGTGGCCCAATCAGGCGGGAACTTTCCTAGTTGAGATTACTGTGGTTTGTATCAGGCAAGGTTCAGTCCAACATTCGTGGAATTTTTTGAGCTTTTACAATTCCCTTTTGAGCAGTCAGTTCTCAATGACAAGAGGCAACCATTGCGTCTTATTAGGTGACTAGGTTCGGCTTAGGTTTATCCAATTCTCCAGTTGACTGCATGAACCATAAAAATTACGAAGAGTTTTGATTTGGAAACATAATTGAGTTATTTGTAAAGTCCCCCCACTTTGGGCATGACTTTTTTTGAAGTTGAGAAGGCAACTATAGTTGAAGCCTCAAACTTTTTTGCAAGATACTTATGTCACACAACTTCAAAAGTGGAGACCAAACTTTTTTAGGCACTATTTTGATGGAAAAATAAGTTTCATATCCACTTTTATTTCGACTTTTTTAACTCAACCGGCTTTTTCACAAAACTCATGGGTTTAAACCCCGGTTTAGTGTACTTTACGAATAACTCAATGATCAAACAAAATACCAGTATTCTTGAACGAAGAGTCGCARTCAAAACCAATGAAATAGAACGACAACTACAGTTGCAGCAGCCCTCTCCAGGCCGAAATAATGCGGCCTCAAAAGCAAAGGCATTCAAGGATGAAGTGCAATTCAATACCGCTCCAGACACCGATGAAATGGAACACACAGGGCAAGACCAAGACGGTGTACAAGGCACTACTAAAATTTTATTGATATATAAAAACAATCTTAAGAAAAGATGTGGACTACTAACCCACAGATCCAATCTGTGCTCCAACCAGGGAGGGACTCAACACCAGGACACGTTGATGCATTCTCTAGGTACAAAAACATCTCCATCGCAATAGCCTATGGAATGGGGAGGTAGGAAATAAGCTTACCCAACCTTATTGCACGACTACAGAAAGATCGACACCTTTGCTCTCAAGACACACTTGCAATGAAGAATTGCGCTACGACAGGGGGGCGCATTGAAACTAAGTTAACTAACCATCAGCTGATTCTAATCAGCTGCGGCAAATCATTACTCACAACTACCGACTATATTCCTCACGACCAATAGAAAGAAAAGAAAAGAAGAAAAAAGAAAATTTTAACACCGACAAAACTCCTCTACCTATATCCATTGTACTGGTTGGGGTATCCACCCATTTGCATGTTCGGTGCCATTTGTTGCTGCTGATTCATCCCGACTCCCATCTGAGGGCCCATGCCCATACCCATACCCATACCCATGCCTGGCGACACTCCCATGCCCGGGTTTAGGCCCATACCCATGTTGAACCCCATCTGAGGGCCAGGACCAGGACCCATTCCCATACCCATACCCATGCCCGGGGCCATTGGTGGCCTCATAGGCGGCATGGGAGGAGGGAGTGCACTTGCACCTGCTCTGCCAAGGCCAGAGCCTGATCCCATGGCTTTTCCCATGCTCATACCCATTCCCATTCCGGAATTGGAAGTTGTCTTCTTTTGTGCCTGTTTTGGGTTATCAGCACCCCACAGCTCGTTCTTCAATGTGGGGTCTGTCAATTGGATTCCCAAATCATTCAGTGGGTTCACTTTGGCTGCACAACACAAAAATTGATGTAAGGAATCCAAGCACTTGATTTAACCAGCAAAGAGAGATTAAAAAATTACCAGGAAAACCCTCAAACGAGAGATAGTGTAGAGAAAAGCCTTGCTTGCTTAACTACAGAAGTCTCAAAAAAATCTAGCTTTAGATAACCGAAGTCATTAAGGTTGTGGAAATGATGATCTACAGCAACGTTAAATTGATTTCATATTAATATTAATTCTCAAGTTGATGTTAGCTTGGTGATCGCCAATGACACTAATATCACATTCAAAATGAGTTAACACCAACTAGGCATTCCATATGCGGATTGCATGAATCGAACTAAACATATAGAGCTCGGTCAATCTAATGGGAGTTCTTTAGTGATGATGGACGTCAATGAGAGCAAATTGCACAGAAATTTAGGAGTTGACAGCCTTACGTCCTGCGATGTTAAGATCAACAAGGCCCATGCTGAGTGTGTCTCCCCAAATGGCAGATTTCACTGGGCCAAACTCTTTCTTTGCTGGTTGTTGTGGTGGCAGAGGAGCTGAAGAGGATCTATTCAAGTTTTGGTTGTTCTGTGGGGCTCCGAAGGGGTCGCCGAAAGATTGGTGACGAGTGTGTGCCTGGGTATGGTTGCCGTAGCCTTGCCCCGAAAATCCTGAGTCGAATGGAGTGGGCGGCTGGCCATACATGTTCCCGTTCAAACCATTTCCATTTGAAGCACCGTAACTCGGAAAAGGATTGTTGCTAGGTGGAGCAGCAGAGGGTGATTGATAAGCAGGGGGAGGTGGGGGAGGAGGTGCTAATTGGAAGGAGGAGCCCCCAAACGGGTCTGCAGGAGCTGCTGCTGCTGGTGCAGGCGGAGCTTGGAAAGCAGGAGCGCCAAATCCATCGGCTGCACTTGAAGGGGCTGCTAGAAACGAGTCTCCAAATAAATCATTCGTTTGCACCTGCATAACAATATCATTGTCAACTGCTTGATCAAGAACATGTAAACCAGATCGAAGCATCTGAATAGTGAAATCTCATTACAGCAGTACAAAATTAGTAACCGGAGAAGACTGCAAGTAACCAGATAACATGACATTTCAAATCAGCGAAGAACATTGCATGTGTTGAAGAAAAACGAAATGAAATCGAACGCAAGGAAGTTCCCACATGACCCACTCAAAAGTGATGAAAATGCATGACGACTTAATTTGAGCCACTTGGTCTTTGGGAATTTGTCGTTTATCTACCTGACCGTTACTGAAGTTGGCAGCGGTRGCGGAAGCAGGAGGACCTTGAGCAGGGGCAGGAGCAGGAGCTGCTCCAAAACTGACATCACCGAAAAGGTCCTCGAGGCCACCCAAATTGGCTTTGGGCGCAGCTGCAGGAGCGGGAGGGGGGCCAGGAGTTGATTCAGGAAAGAAAGATGGAGCTGCTGATTCAGGAAAGAAAGATGGAGCTGCCGATTCAGGAAAGAGATTTTCACTTGGCTGATTTGCTGCAGGGGCTGCAAACACCCGAAGACTAAAAAGGTAAGCAAAATACATGCATCAAAGTATCTCAAGACAAGCATCGTTCAGGGAAACAATAGAAAGGCAAGAACCGGAATCTCAAATTTAGGCGATAGAACCATCCTTTATAACAGCACAAAGAAATWCCATTATTTCGTCACGAAGGACTACACGAGCCTACTGTGACTCAAGTGTTGTTAGGGGAAAAAGCATAATAGCATAGAGCTTAAATTGTACCAGGAGTAGCAGTAAAAGTCCCACGAGGATCAAAATCATCAAAATCGTCATCTGCCGCTTGGCTTGCAAAATATGAGCCACCTCCATTCGACTTAGTTGTGATCTCTGGTGCGGTAGTAGCCTCTACCTGACTGCTCTGAGCTCTGGCCACTGCTGCAGCCACACCTTGACCCTCATCCCTGTACACAAATAAACACCATTAACCTCCTCTCCAGTAGTAGACAAACCGCAGTCACACGCATAAGTCAAAAAGRTACAAGGAACCATAGCTAGCAGTCTGAAAGTACACTCCAAAGAATGACGGGGTAGGTTGAATCTTAACCCACCTATCTTCATCAACTGGAGCTCTCTGAACAGCTTCCTCATAAGCAGGAGGTGGAGTGGAACCGCCCTTTGCCTTGCCATTTCTGCAGTAACAAAGAAAAAGTTAAGCCCATAAATCTAAGATACAAATTCATTTATAATTCAAATTTGGAAATCTGYTARTCATTGCAATACCCAGTCAAGCGTAAATATCCAGCCAAATGCAAGTACTGAGAACGATTTCAACTAMTTCCTAAGAGYCCAGAYGGTCAAAAGTGTCGGCTTCCATATATGTGGAGTTGAATAAATCATCCATGAAGCTTCAAGGAAGGTCACAAAATGTAACAAAGACGGAAGAAAACAAACTGCTACATTTTTTGACAATAACAATGTGTTTTCGAAATTTCATATAATTGAATAATTGTTCCAATGTGGACTTTCTACTTTAAGCCTAGACAACAAGAAATTAGGTTCACCCTCCCCAGCTCCCAGAACGAGCGTTAAAATTACGTCGTAGAACTCAAATCAAAAGCTTTGCACTCAGGACAGTAGGTCTTTAGTCACCTGGAAGCAAAGTTGTCGTCGTCGTCGTAGCTTCTATCACGGCTATTTGAAGGACTGGTCTCATACTTATCATAACGATCACCTCCCTTTGAGCCATACTCATCACCTCCCTTTGAACCATATCTATCACTTCCCTTAGACCCATAAGCCTCACGTTCTTTAGACCCATCCCGGTCACGAGATCTATCTCGGTTTCGGTCCCTGTCCCTGCCATATGAATCGTCATCTCTGTACCGATCACCATCTCTGCTCCGTCCACCGTAATCATACTCATCTCTTCCACGACTTCCCCCATATCGGTCGTCATCCCTGTCACCGTAACCTCCCCCTGTGCTTGCATATGAGCTTGATCGATGTGACAGTCCAGTACTAGAGACGCCTCGGTACCTGAAAACGGTAATTCACAACGTTAAATTGACACCTACTCCTACAAACCGTGTGCGACTTAGCTGCAAACTTAGCCTAAAGGACCAAGGATTTTAAAATGACCAATTCAATTGATCATATTGAGAAAATAATAGAATYCAGAAGGGGACAAACTTTATATCACCAAAATCACTGAAGAACGRTACACGTATTGAAGAAAAATAAAAATTGGATGGTCTCCAACGGATATAGTCAAATCTAATTAAAAGAACATGAGGCCGAAAGTAAGCTGTTTGGTCTTTATCTGGACGTTAACTGATATATATTTTTGAGATGATTAGGAAGACTCAAGTAGCCAACGAGAAAATAGAATCGAGTTGAAAGCAAATAGAAATGAATAGATTGAGTGAGCACGCACTTGTCTCGATTGGCGGCAGCCTTACTCCTCACTTCACGGATTCTGTCTTTATCTTTGATCAAAGCAACCAGAGTCTGCGCCTTCTTCCGCACGTTGATACCCTGGTCCTTGCCACTAGGCTCTAGATATTGGAAATCACACAGTGTCTGGACACAGAAGAATTCAGACTTGTGAAAACGGGAAGCTGGTGCAAAGTACCAGTAACAGGAAGAGCCATAATCATAACATTCTTAACCATTTACAACTAAGGTCCCTATTCGAATCTGACACATGGGTACACCTATCTKCGCAGATCCTTTATGGATACCTTCCTCCTCAATCATCCAAGAGAAAAGTGAAACCTTGGTATATTCACCGGTCCATAATTAAAACGAAGTGACTGCTCAAGCCTGATGAAGAATGTTATGATATTCAAGTTGTTGAAAAAGAATGATAAAAGATTAATATTGTTAAAAAGAATGCTACAATACACAAGTTGTTGACAARAATGCTACAAAATGCAGGTCGTTGAAAAGGACGTTAGAGTAATCATGTGGCTGAAGAGAATCATGTTGTTGAAGAGAATGTTCTGCTGCTTATGTTGTCAAAACGAAGTGAAATCTGCAATTCACAAAAAATTGGACAAAAATGTGTACCTGAATCTGATATGTGTGCTCTAGCAGTTCATCAATCACCCTCTCTGCTCCGTTGGCGACCAAGTATTCCAAAACTGTCAAAGCCTGGCACACACAACAAACTACAGTCACAGCCTGGAGGTAGGGGACCAATTAAAGTAGGGATCCCTCCCCCATGGGTTGAAAAGTCACGCATTTACAATCCAATAGTCACCCAACACATGACGTGTACTCCGTAAAAAAGAGATCAAACTAGCTCCATTACTCACGGTTCAAGCGTAGTCTAGATTGTCATTGCGACCCCACTTCCTCAACCTTCAACAAATCAGAACTTATTTGTACGGTATCCAAATAACGCATGTTTAGTATGTTAGCCTCCCCTCCCAAATGGGAAAAGATCCAGATAAGAAATTTCCATTCCAATACTAAAAACCACTCAACCACAGGCCTSGGTTTCCGACCCTATGAGAAAACTCAGGCCTAAACGTCACRTTAGTGTCCATGAATTGATTGTCAAATTGAAAAGTTACCTTGTAGACATGGCGCCAGTTCCTSCCAGTGTCGTTCAGACGCTTGTACAAGACGGTCATTATCATCTGATAGTCGTTGCTGCAAAATGGAGACAAAAACTCGATRAATTCGAAGTATCTCATCCGCGAAATAAAACAGTAAGTAAGACGTAGTAACACACAATGCGAACTCCACTCTTTGATACTGTGTACACCTCTGGCAGATTCTCTCCACAGAAAGTACACCAAGTGTCACTGAAGAACACTCCACCCCACACAATGCATAATGCGGCTAGCGTGCAACTTATGAGCTTACAAATTGCGAGTGGCTTGCGCAATGTCGCCCATAATTGTTCCATGAGGACCCCATGGCTCGTTGCTGGTCGCTTCCAATATCTGAGAACCAAAAGCACACGACTAGATTAACATTCGAAGCTCACAATTTCATGAGTTGTTGTTGAAGGAGAAGATGGAGACGACGAATTCCTGACTACCCCGACCTAGACGAAAATCCTCACACCGCTTCATACACTCAACCCTCTGCAATGACACTCTGTAATTAAACATTCCCTATACATCCTGAGAATCTGCCGTGATCTTTACACATCTGATTAGACAGCTTCCAGATGTCGAGCTTTGGACACATGAGCTCACATACACTCAATCCCTGTAATAACCCGCACTGTAATTGCAGATTCCCTCAGTATCCTCACAATCTGCCGTGATCTTTACACGTCTGCTTAGAGAGGTTTGGCCACATGTGCTCAAATACACTCAACCTCTGTAATCACATGCTCTGTAAATGCAGATTCCCTGCGTAACCTGAGACTCTCTGAAGATGTTCACACATCTAATTGGACACTAGGCAATATTGTAACCCCCCCGACAGGGTGTCATTACAGGAGTTTTGAGTGTGATTTCTTTTTCTAGAAAAACTCTCGTCTGAATTCAACAAAATCCATCTCATCCGTCTCTCCGCAAGAAAGGTGGTTTCGCTTGTATCGCTTTCACCCAGAAGGATAGTTCTTTTTCGGCAATACCAGATCCACCACCTCTTACTCGAAACAAAAGGTACTAGTCTAAACGAACGCCGTGCAAGAAAAGCTCCAGAGAAACCAGTCCCCCTCCCTCGCAAACGACGGATCCTTACCTTCACTTCAATCTCCGGCACCTTGAGCACCTTCTTGTTCACCTCCCGCTTCCTGTACACATATCGACCAAAAACCACCGAGCCTTAACCGACCTGGAATGCATAATGCGATTCCGTGAACGCAAGCCCTAACTCCACCACCGCTTTTACAACCAAAAAGCTACCAACCACYACAGAACTAGCGCTACTTACCCTACATCAAACTAAGTCAGATCGCCGTTCCACAATGCACCACAACAGGAGTCACAGTGGCAGCAGGAGAAGAATCACAAGCAAAAGACTAGGGCGAAAAGCAGCGGCCGGACTCACAGCTCCCGGACGGTCTGATCGAAGACTTTCTTCAGATCCATGGCTATGGCGATCTCCGCTTCCGCCACAAAACCGAAACCAAAGCCAAACCAAACCCTCCGTCGCCGGTTCTAGCCACACCTTGGGTCCAAAATTGGGAGCCAAACTCTATGGCCTGGATTCAAACCGCAAACACCATCCCGGCAAGCGAGCTTGTTGCGGCCGAAGAAGGCCAGCCAGTCCAGAGAAGCAGGCCAACAATAATGATGAACAACAATAATCGGTCAGTCCATCACCACCTTCATCCCTAGAAGAAAAGCAAGCCAATTCCAACAAAGGCTGGCAAGGGTGACGAAGCCGCGAGCTTAGATGGCTACCTCGCACCGGAAGAGCGTTTCTCGCCGCTAATCATAGCCGCGGTGGCCTATCACCAAAGGAGGGCCCATACCCGAGACATCTCACGGTGCTCTGTCGTCGTCGTGATCTCTGTCCATGACCGTGCAAGCGCGGGCTTCGGGGGCAGCTTTTGAAACCCTCTTGCTTTTAAATCCTTTCTGATTTTGAAAGCCTGCCTGCAATGCTCTTGAATTTTCCACTTTGGTGCGAGCGCAATCACGCGTCCAGGTGCGACCTGCAAGCTGAATTTTCCTGATGAATCTGCATCTCCGCGTTTCTTATGACCTGCTGTTGGTTTCCAGGAGCTTTCGTTGTTGTTACTTGGAATGAGGTTGGGAGAGATGCAGAATTGAGCTCGCTCAGCCTCGTAGGTCGTGCCGGGGAGGCTGTGAGCCCGGACTAGACCTCTGTTGCATCAAATTTTAGGGCAAATTGTTTCGGTAAACCCTAAACCATTTCTCAAGGTTACATATTAATCTTCTGCTCGTTTGATTGTGGATTTGAATGTCTCGGACTGCAAATTGAATTTTGGGGGTGAGTGAAGAGTGTCTCGGAGCTTGCTTTTTGTTGTACTTTCGAATCTCTGTACTACGAATTTCTCGAAATTATCTTCCACTCTTGCCACACTTGTCACGCATTTCAACAACGTCAGCTTTGAAAACTGGGGCTACTGGCAGTAAGATCGAAGAAGTTTGAGTGCATGACTCTCCCGTGCTAGTGAAGTTGTGCACACATTGGTTTGAAGTTTTGGACACATGCAGAAAGTTCAAGTTTGGCGATCAATATAGTATTCAATTTTGAGATTGACCTTTGTGACCAAGGGTAAGAAAAACGTAAGAAAAACAGGGTACACCCAAAATCACATCACACCTAGAGGCCGGGCCAATTCCTCTCCAACCCAATTGCACAAAATTTCAGCTCCTTTTGGGCTAAAAGCTGGCCTCAACTATGCATTAAAATAAGATTTTAACAGGGACCAATTCTCCTATATGTAAAGGCCTTTGAGGCCATGAAGCTGGGCCAATTCAAAAAAACATAGGGAAAAAAGAGAGAGGGGCTGAAATTTTAGGGCCACTTTACACCTAGAGGTCAAGCCAATTCCCCTTGAGGTCAATTGCACAAAATCCAACAAACGAGATTTGATATAAAAAATAATAATTTATGCAATAATTTTTTTTAATTGAAATTTGACATTGGCCCCTAGGCCAAGAATTGACCTCCCATTTTTGTTGCACTCAATTCAGCGAGCTCAGGCCATGTCAGATCGTGTCTTTCTGAATTAAAATATTCTAACCACCAAATTGGTCCGGCCTCTAGGTGTAAAAAGTTTGGGGTTGCTATCAGCCTTTTATCCAATCACAAGTCAAGATTCTTAGCCTCTAACATAGAAAATTGGCTTGGCTTCTAAGTGTAAAGTGGACCTAAAGCCACCATCATCATCTGTCTATGTCTAAAATCAATATGTACTTGGCTTCTAAGTGTAAAGTGGGCCTAAAGCCGCCATCATCATCCGTCTATGTCTAAAATCAATATGTACTGTACATGTATTGAAGAAAGGCTATCCAAATGTCTACTACAACAAATTGGGTTGATCCTTTGCAACTTTTATAGTATCCAAATGTCATGTTCTTTGGTGCATTGGAACCTCCTTTAATTTTTGAGCCAAAAAATATAAAAATCTGATTAGTCTAATAATGGTAATCAAGCATAGTAATTTGGCTAACATGGATGAATGAAGAGGGGGAGGGTGCATGTAGGAATCACAATTAGATAAGGTTGGGTTGCCCTTAAACCGCCACTTTTAGAACTCATCCCAAAGCACTTTTAGAAGTTGTAGGTACAGACAATTAGATGGACCACAAGGTTGGTGCTAGGTCATSTGAGTATTTTTCAAGCCAACAACTAATGAATGTGAGTAGAATTGAGCTCAAATCAATGCAATTTAAGCTTTTWCAAATGTGAAATAGAGGTGAAGAATACCTAATTTTTTTGCAACAATGCCACCATACCCTTCATCAAATGTATCCTTCATCATATGCAGTTGATGCCTAGTGATAAACTTGATACAAATTACAAACTCTTTATGGTGACAAACTGACAATAATAAAAATATCCTGAGGAACCATCCTTCTAGCCAACTATTCCAGTTTTTCTCTTGCAAATATTGCACACTTCCATGTAGAATCCTTGAAAATCTTTTATCTTTTTTGCAAAGTTTGGCCAATTTTTGTATATAGAAGTTGATCTTCCCTTAGTCCCTTATTGCCTGAGAGTTTWAAAAAAAATATAGATGTCATGTGATATATAAATGATTTTTTGAAACCATGTATATTGACTAATTTGAAAAATACTTATAGAGGTATTTGTTCACAAGAATTAGGAAGCTAAAAGAAATATATTAATGGTTATTGATATAAGTGTTCTCACACTGGCACATTGAGATTTGAAAAAGGATTTAACCTCCAAAGGACCGTTTGCTATTTTGGGCATGTACCTATGGTCTCAATTTTTGTCCTGATTTTTTGAAACTTTTTATGAAAGTAGAAAAACTAATTAGTTTCATGAAAATACAATTTTTTTTTTCAATCGGTGTCTAAGAACAAAAGTTATGCCCAAAACAACTCAACACATGGGAGAGGGGGCAGCAAAAAAAAATTCAAAAATTTGAATTAAATTTTTTTTTTCTCTCATAGTTCACTACAAGAGAAAGGGGTGTTTTAAGTATAGTCCTAGTAGTATCGTCTTTTAAGTAAAATTTTATTACAAATACATGTATTTTCAATCAAATTTTACTCAAAAGACTCCTTATAGATCATTATTTAAAAGACAATACTACCAGGACTATATTTGAAACACCCCTTTCTCTTATAGTGGTTTATATTTTTGCCTACATGGAAAGCATTGATTCATTCCGTTTGGATTTGTCATGAGAAAGTTATGGACAATCTTGTTTTTTGGGCAATTGGAGCATCTTTTTGAAAAAATAACCTATAGGATTTATTTCTAAAAGCATTGATTCATTCCATTTGGATTTGTTATGAGAAAATTAGAGACAATTTTGTTTTTCGGGCAATTGGAGCATCTTTTTAGAAAAACAACATGTAGGATTCATTTTTGAATGCATTTTTTACAATTATATAAAGAAAAAAAYCCATGTGGTTTAGATTGAATGCTAGAACAATCCCACCATTGAGATTAGTGCATTTTGATTCCGCCTTAGAGGTATTAATAAATTAGTTTTGTCTTTGATCTTATATCTACAATTTTTTAAAGAATAAAAATTAAGTTTTTTAAAAAAAAAATTTCTTCTCTAGATTCTAACCACAATTCTCCACCATAAAAATTTAAAGTTCAAAATTCTATAGTGAAAAAAATTAAATTTAAGAAGGTTTAAAGTCAAATAATCTAGTCCAACAATGTGTTGCAAAATTTGTTTTTTTCACTTTAAACGTAGATATCTTGCAATCTATCACTACAAGATAATGGGGTGTATTAAATATAGTTTTAGAGATAAGATTATAAGTAATGACCTATAAAGAGTCTTTTAAGTAAAAATCTTCTAAAAACACATGTCTTTTAAGTAAAATTTTACTTAAAAGACACATATTTTTAGAAAATTCTTACTTGAAAGAATCCTTATAGGTCATTACTTAAAATCTTATCTCGGGGATTATACTTAAAACACCCCATTTTCTTGTAGTGTATGAGTCCAAAAATTCTAAAAAAAAATCCGCAAGTCCTCATATTAGTTAAGTGTAAGATACTTTGGCTAGATGTGCAAAAAAGACAATTTTTGATGATTTTTAGTCTTTGCTATAGAAATGGCAATTTTGAGTATTTTTTCACAAAAAAGGCCTTAGTCTTTTAGGGGTTAAGATGAATTGTCTTATCCCTTTCACTTCATCGAAAAGTGCACTATGGAATTGCCGGTAAGTAATGAAGGTCTCTATCTTTCCATCCAACAATTCACATGAAGTTCAAAGACTATACCAAAATTCTTGATTTCACTTGTTCCCACCTAGACATGTTGAGATCTTTTGATTCAAGTTGCACAGTTAGACAGTTAGTGAAAGTCTCAATCTTTTCACTAGACTATTCCTAAAAAGTAAAAAGATTATATCAACCATGGTTGATTTGGYGTATTCTCACATGTGCCTGATGAGATCTCTGAGTTCAAGTAGGACTTTGGTTCAATAGTGGATATGATAGGTAGACCTTTAGCCTTCTTTCTTTATAAATAGCACCACTTATTCACTTGCAACTTTTGAAGGTYTCAATYTTCTCWCTAGTCTACTCCAAAAAAGGTATAAAAAATTGTACCACCTATGATTGATTTGGAGTGTTCTCACTTGTGCATTTTGAGATCTCTTGATTCTAGTTGGAATTAGGTTCACTAGTGGATACAATAGGTACGGTAGTATTCTTACCTTTCACCTTCTTTAACCCTTTAAGGACCGGTCGACCACTTTATGGTCAAAATTGACACAGTTTCATTCGTAGCCAAAGTTTTAGAATAATTTTCAATACAAACGAAAAAGGACGGATGTGGGAAATTGCAAATCAAATGGATTGAAACAAGAATAAAGACAATCTCTACTAGCATGTGTTTTGGAGGTTGAAAAAATAAACGAAATATTGGCTGAAAATACAAAAATCAATACATAAATCTATGCAATCTTGTCATGCATTTATTGTAAAGCCCCAAGTATTCATGCCAATTTTATTGGTATAGTTAGATCTTTAAAATGCATCACTATTTTGTATTTTTTTTCATGTTTATCCTAAGATTAGAAAATGGCTTGCCTGCCCTTAAAATTGACCACGGTCCTTAAAGGGTTAAAAAGAGCACTTCTAAATCACCTACAACTTTCAAAGGCTCTTGATTCGTCACAGGGCAAGTAGAAGTGGTTACCATGAGGGAAAAAGTTGACCATTACCACCTCCTAAGTGGTAAACTAGTAGTTTACCACTTAGGAGGTGGTAATGGTCAACTTTTTCCCTCATGGTAACCACTTCTACTTGCCCTGTGCGTGTTCCTGGTAATTTGCATCAACTTTCCATTTTCTCCAGTAAGTTCTCTTCCAGATGAGAGTCGATTTCTGGAGTTTTCTCAGCAATGGAATTCACATCTAGTTTCAGTCTAATTCGATCATTTGAACTCTGCTTTTGATTCCGGCTGACCTCAGCATGCAATCTCTTGAGAGTCCACTACTTGCATTATACGATTGGTTTGTTTCTCATTTGTTATATTAAAAGATTCTGATCAATTTTGGTGCAACAAATTTCATGACGCGTGAAAGTGTGATTTACCAAGTTGTTGGGGGACGGTGGAGATGTGAACCTAAACACAGTAGCCAGGATTCAAAACACTCACTCTGTCACTCTGTCACTTTAGGAGCAAGAGCCAAACGATCTTGATTCTTGACGTGAAATTGTTTGCAGTCAGCTCATGAGAATTTTGCATGCTATTGTTTCAAGACTACATGATGTTCATGATCTGAAATGACGAAGGGATAACAGAAAGCCTCATTTTCATACATAAAGATTAGTGGTTAATATCGCCAAGATTTGGCCGAGCCATGCTTCCCACACGAACATTCTAGTTGAAGCCCTACGATGGGATCAGTTGGACGAGATGAATTGCTGAGTGTTGGTGGCACATCCGGCATTCAATAAAAAAACACCCATGAAGGAAATTGCTTTGCATTCCAGGATTTCGAAATCTCAATATTGTACAAAACGGGGAGGGCAACACAGGCATGCAAAACAACTGGCTGAGGGAACAGCAAAAAGATGACAATTCAAAGAGCACTAAGAGCACTAGAATATGCCCTCCGGTGTTTGCAATGAAGTTCAGATAATTAATGTTGCCATCCCAGTGTTCAAACACTGGGCCTGGCAATACGTACACACAAATCAGCTTCAGGAGCCAGTTCGAACACAATGCACCTCGCCGCCCCATCGCCAAAAAAGTTACTACTACTCCTCAACGTCTGCAGACAGTCATATACTGTCTACTGATTGAAACATATTAGAGCCAAACCAAGCCAAACTACTGCTTCACGAGGTCGACTGTGAAACAGGATGGTGCAACAAGGAAAAACTCTAATATATCCTCCACTTGAAGATTGTTGGCGGATTGGAAAGCTTCCCACCCGGATTCCAAACTCATGCTGAGCTTTCCGTCGTCCCAATCAATCCTCCTCCTCGCCTCAACTGTGAAGATGGCCTTGTTAGGACCTCTCAGTTGTACGTCATCGCATTCAAGCATGTCGTCATGGAGATCCCAGAAAACTAGAGGAACAGCCTGCCAGCAACAGACACAACACAACGTACGTGTTAATGACTTGAATCCATTCAACATCAAGAAATTATGCACAATACCACGAAATAATAGCAGTGGCTACGAGACTTAGTTGGATGTTGTTCCACAAACCATGCCTGGTGGACATGGGTGGGCAAGGGCTACCACTTGGCTGCTRCMTTYCCMAAGGGRGTAGACGTCTAGAAGGGGAAGTGATATACCAAGCTTAAATGCCGAGGGTGGGACGAAGGGTTGATGGCCACCACAAAACGAGGACAAGGTGGTGCTTGGTTGCACTCCGTGCAGCCCACCGGTGCTTGGTCTGCATCCCACCAAGGAAAAGTATTTCTATACCATTTGGCCGAGGCCTTGTCGTCCTCCTTGTCCTCGGCCTCAATGTCCATGTCGACCTCGACCTCGACCTCCTTGTGGTTCTCGTCATCATCATCACTACCATCGTCTTCCCGGTGGAACTCGACAGGTGCTCTCACAATAACCACCTCGAAGTGGGAAAAGCTGACCAAGGTGAAGATGAGGAAGTCGCCCACTTTGATGCGGTTGTCCGTCAAGAAAGTTTTCCACCCACCGGCCCCATACGCAAAGAGGCGAGACTGGCAGTGCTTGAAATGACGCACGGTGAGCTCGATGGGCCATGTCCGCTCTCTGCTTTTCACCTCGAAAGTGACAGACAAACCGAACTTCTTGCTGTGCTCGTTGAGGAAACGGATCGGAAGATTCTGTACAAACGATCCAGAAATCAATGGGCTGCTTGATCAAAGCAGGTCAGCAGGGAGACATATCGATCCAGAACAAAAGTGATGAAAGCACGGACTCAAGACCTTACTACACCGCACTTTTCAGTAGGGACTCGAGCACAGTTTCAGGACTCGAGATGCGCCAAACGCCAAACGCAAGTGCAACATGGAATGCCACGCTCTGTGAATTTCTCCAAGACACAAACGATGCTCAGAAAGTGCTCTAGTTTGTGGACTGCAATTTCTGGAAATCGGTCAGCATGAACATCAAGTCACTGCTGGAAACAGGGAGACGGCATGCTTTCAAGAACATGGATATTTCAGGACTGGAGACTCATAATGACGAACGGAGAATAATAGAAACGACTCAAAGAACATTTCAGGACTCGAGATGACGAACGGAAAATTAACGGGAATGCAACATAGAATGGCGCTCTGTGCATTTCTACGTACTAACACAAAGGAAGCTCGGAAAGTGCTCTGGTCGATTGGCTACAAACTCCAGAAATCCATCACCATAATGATCAAGCAAGTGTGTGCTGAAACCCTGAAGAAAGCATCTTCCATAGTTTCAACAACAGGTCGGATCATGTTCTGGAAAACTCACTCTCACGACGTTGTCCGAGCTTGTGAACTTACCCACACCCAGACATGCACCCTCCTCAACAGATATGCAGACCTCCGCCACTTCCTTTGGCCTGAGCTTGCAGCTCTGAGATGGAGCGCAGAACGAAGCGGCGACAGGACTTGAATCTGCTCGAGAAACTCACACACAAGAGAACTGAAAGAGGGCGAGCATGAATTTATGTTCGGAAGCACATAGAGATGAACGTTCGATGACAAGCTAGCTGTGACCAGCAATTTCGCAGCATCAATCTCGCTCGCGGAGAACAGGTTGGGATGAACGTTACATAATGTGATGAAAGATGTAAAGCGGAGACGTACTCCCTGCGGTGGTTGCAGACGGCTTGAAAGGAAACTCGAAGCGCACGACCCGTCTCCTCCAAATCAGGCCCCTACCGGCTGCTGTCAGCCCTGCCGCAGCACGTCATTGAAGGCGACATGACGCCGTCCTGTTTTCTTTCGTAAGCAAGCCTTCCCATCGACACACTTATTTAGTGTGTTGAAGCCCCCAGAAGAGAAAAAATTAGTCTGGCAGCAAGGGGTTGAAATTGGGCTATGGAGTTCTTTTTCCTTGAATTATAAGACGAAGATGAAGGAGATCATTGGTGAGTGCCTTAAGAAAATGGGAAAGTGTCATAAAGTCCAATCCAACAATGCAAGCTTGCACTTAATGTTGGACATGTTGCCTTTTTTGTGAACTTAAGTTTAGCTGATTTCTATACATAGAAGTGTGTTCTTAACTCGTTGAGACAAGAGTACAAATGTCTCACTTGTTGAATACGAATGAATTTTAGAATCTATGTTCTATAGACAAATTTGAACAAAGATAATTACATAGATCTTTGTATAAAGATGTTCGCTGAGAGGTACGAGTAAGTTAAAAGAAAACATATCAATGGTGATTGATACTAAGTGTTTTCACCTACATACACTTGTGCGCACTTTCAAATCTGTGGGTCACCTGCATACACTCGTGTGCACTTTCAAATTTGTGGGTCCTAATAGGAGCCCGTGGATTTGGGAAAAGATAAGTCAATTAGAATGAATGTACTCTTTGCTTTTGCTTTCGCTTCATCAAAGTGCACCACGAGATCCCTTGCCGCATTCAAAGGTCTCAATCTCTTGACCTAACATTCAAGTCCGAGGAAGTTAAAAGACTATGCCGACAGTGATTGATTTGCTCAAGGCATTCTTGAGTACTTGTGCTTGTTGAGATCTRTCAATCCTAGTTGGAATGTAGGTTCAATAATGGTTAAGATAAGTGGCACTCTATCTTTTACCTTCTTTACAAAGCTCACTACTAAAACACGCGCCACTTTCCAAAGTCTCAATCTTCTCACTAGATACACTAGTAGAAAAATCAAGTTATTATGTCGATTTGGTCGCATTGATATTTTCACTTTTTGACATAAATCTATTGAAATCAACAGATCGTTCAAAAAAAGAACGTATCAATGCGACCGCAAATCAACATAATAACTGATTTTTCTACTAGTGATAACTCCAAGGAAATTAAAAATCATTGTTTTGCATATGATTGATTTGGAGTGTTCTCACTTGTACATGTTAATCTTGATCCTAATTGGAATTAGGTTTGGCCGTTTGGTAGTGCCTAGATACAATAGGTATGGTAATACTCTTACCTTTCACCTTCCATTAAAAAGTGCACTACCAAAATAATGACCTATTGCTTTCAAAGGTCTCAATTTTCTCACTTGACAATTACTTTGGAAGCTAAACACCTATAATTATATTGGTAATGGATACAAAGTATTTTTGGAAGAATATATTGAGATCTCTCAATCCTACATTGAAGTGGGGATTCACTACGTGGTAAGATCAATTACACTTTTTTCTTTCACCTCAAAAAATACCACTTCAAAATCAAAATCTCCTTTCAATTCCTTTATTGAAAAATAATTAGTCGTTTCAAATTGGTTTGATGAAGATTTTGAAAATAGGACAAACATTACACAACATAAAACAAATTCGAGTTGTAGTTTTAATTAACCCATGGACATCAATACAACCGGTCCTAACCTCTGAGTGACTACAAACTTCTTCCAACTATCATTGCTAGAGATTTTCAATGTATGCATATGAATCACTTCATATCAACCACCATGTTATATTCTTTTAGCTTTTCAGCTAATATTTGTCATAGTATTCAAAATGCATCCATATATTACAATCCATCATATACGCTAATGCATTTTAGTGTGCTAACACAATTTTGTACTTGTGAGCAAACATCTTTATTTCAAGATCTATAAGTATTTGTTCAATTTTGATCATAGAATATGGTTCCTAAAATTGATTCATATTCCCCAAGATATTTGTATTGCTATGTAGCCAAAAACTCATCCAGGGTTTTTAGGGGTTAACAAGTTTGGAAATGCATTTTAGTGTGCTAATACAATTTCTAGTTGTTTTTGTCAACTCCAATCTCAAGAAACACTTACATGGCAAATTTCTCATTATTGCGAGGGATAGGGAGAAAAAACATACTAAAATTAGGATACTTACATTGCTCTTGTTATAATCTCACAACTTTTACGCAATCACACAATGAAAACTAGTATGCATACTAATAAGCAAGCTCCTTAAACTTCTGTATTGAGATCGTTAAATTTTGAAAGCAAAAGGAATTTGTTTCATGGAAGATAACTCTAAACCCATGCTCTTTATTCATATGAAAAACACACTAAAAAGGGTTTTGACATTTAGGGTTACGGGATTCATCACTAAAAGAAACCCATGTTTTTGTTGACGTGMCCCAAGTTCTTAGAACAAATTTTTTTTGATGTCCAATGCAACAAGACTATGTTTTTATGTCCAATAAAACGTTGCATTGGCATTTCTTTTGACATAAAAACATGGGTCTGTTGCTTTGGACATCAAAAAAATTATGTTCCAAAAAATTGAGGTGCGTCACCAAAAACGTGGGTTTCTTATAGTGCATGGCTATATGTGATACATTGTTTTGAACTTAATTGAGTTCAATCACGTGTGTGAGATGAAGATGTTGTATAATTCATGGTTTACAAGCCTTAAAATGACCTCCTTCTGACTTCCTTTTTCTTCTTATGCTTCCAAACCACTTGTAGAAACCATCCAAGACAACAAATATTGCAAGTTCAAGAATGGATTTAATCAAATATCGATACTAAAAAAACACAAGTATGGCATAGTTTAGCTATGAATAGGTATTGTACGTGCCTAGCTTGGCATCCAAGGAAGGAGATGGAAGCAGTCAATTCAAACCTCTACTACGCATAATCAATTTAGGTCCACACACTTATTCAAACTAAAAGCTGCCATCCATTATTATTGCACGACACAGCCATGCATGTGGTGTCTTTGAACATGGCATGTTTATTGTATGCACTAGCAACCAACTAGATAAAGGAAGCTAGTCAAATCAAACCAACTTGTGGCATACTCTATTCCAAGTGGTTGAACATAATTCAAAACACCATATTCCATGATTTATTAGGACCACTTACTCAAATTCCATGTAACCATCCATTAGTATGGTCTAGTTCAACCATCTCCTAACATGGCTGGATATTTAAAAAAATATGTATTGACAATCCACAAGAAAAATGGGATTACATGAGTTATACAACATCATCATCTACCGCAAGTGATTGAACACAATCAAGTCCAAAAATGTACATCACATACAGCCATGATACCCATAACCTTAACCCCTAAAGGACCAACATGCGTTTTTTGGCAACATAGATTTTTTGGGCAGGTACGTGTGACTAGAGATTTGCATATTTTGGGCTGAAATTTTAACAAAATGTCGGGACGAGGAATATCTAATTTCAAAACATTGTTGATGGTTTTAAGACCATTTTTTTGGTGAAATCTCATCACCATCAACTCTTCCCAAATGGCCAATTTTTAATTTTTGAAGAAAGTTCTTTTCCAATTTTTTACAAATTAAAATGTCAAACTACCTGTTTTCATGAGATTTTGCACTTTTCTAGTTCACCTAGTCAGAAAATTTTTCTATGCTTTTTGTTCCTAGAATCCTAGGATACCTTCTTCTTAAACGTATATACATTACAGATATTTTTCATATTTTTTTTAAATTGTTTTTCTAGTTTTATAGTACTTCCGAAAAATCATGAGTACTGTACCCAAAGTGTCCAAAAAATGGCAGGTGTTTTTTGCAATGACCCCACTCTTATTTTTTACCTTCTTTACAAAGTGCAATACCAAAACACGTGCCACTTTCCAAAGTCTCAATCTTCTCACTACACACCTTGAAGGAAGTTCAAAATAACTGTTTTAATTGCATATCATTGATTTGGAGTATTCTCACTTGTGCATGTTAATTTGATCCTAGTTGGAATTAGTTTTGGTAGTGGATACAATAGGTATGGTATTACTCTTACCTTTTACCTTCTTTAAAAAGTGCACTACTAAACGACCTACAACTTTCTAAGGTCTCAATGCTCTCACGTGACAGTTACTTTGGAAGCTAAACTATAGTAATTATATTGGTAATGGATACAAAGTATTTTTGTAGGTGCATATTGAGATCTTTCAATCCTAGGTGGGGGTTGACAACATGATAAGAACAATTGCACAATTTAATTTCACCTCAAAAAATACCACTTCAAGATCTAAAACTTCTTCAAACTAGTTTATTAAAAAAACATCAGTCTTCTCAAATTGGTTTATTGAAGATTTGAAAATTGAAAAAATATTACACAAAAGACAAAAGCTTTGTTTGAATTCTACATTGAAGAGTATGTGATTCACTCCATGAGTCCATGTATCAATGCTTCAATCAAAAAATTGAAGCTACGCATTTTAGCATTGCACAATGTTGAAGATGGCATGACACCATCTTGTTTTGTTTCACAAGCAAGATTTTTTTGGGAGAATTTGTGTTGTAGGCCTTAGAAGAAAAAAAAACACTTTGCCATCAAGTTGTTGAAATTTGGCTGTCAATTGAGGATGAAAGGGAATGATGGATGTAATGCTAAATTATACAAGAAGAAGACTACAAAGATCATTGGAGAGTGTAAAAGAGGGGAACATTTAAAGTCCCATTCCATTCCAACATTGGAAGCACAACTTAACATTAAACATTTCACACTTTGTACCCTAACCTACTTTTTACATATGAAGAATCGCACTTGAGGAATCATCAAAAATACAACGCCTAATATCTCTTTGCCATTCATTTGTCACTTCAATCTTGACTTTGAAAATTCACATAAATTACAAAATTGGTTTTGTATTTCTCACTCTCATTCGACACAATAATTTTTAACTTTCATTTGTCAAGAAGTAAAACAAATTCTAGTTGAAATTTTAATAAATCCATGGACATCAATATAAAAGAACTACCTTCGATAGATCCACTCTATATTTGTGTAAACAAGTTGTTTGAATCATTTTTTTTAAATTAGAAATATTTTGTATCCTAGCTTTCTATAAAGTTCAAGATTAAGATATCTTTAAGTTTCTTGTAGGGGTATGTTTGAAGAACATTCAARGTTACTTCAAAACMATTATTGCAAGCTCTATTACTCTACACCCATGCACTTTSATATGTTAAGTCAAGGTCAATACWTATGGAGGATTTGAGRTCATATTGGTAATATTTTWTCAAAMYCCATCTCAAGTGATAGAMTTAGATCAAACAAAATCACATMCTTYTATGTTTCACTTATTTTTAACACTTKTAAGATTCAAAGTTYCTTCATATCATGTCCAAAAATTGAATGTGAAGAGAATTTGAAATCTTTTTATGATTCAAAGAAGGTTCAACAAAAACCTTAGATATTTTKACTTTGGAATGTTAGGTGCTTGTTATTTGTAGACTTCATTTTGCTCGAAGTTAGTTTCATCAACTGTGAAGTTATTAGGAAGGTGGTTCAATATTGTTGGATGCGCAAAGRAGCTAGTGCCTCTCACAAAATGCTAAAAGTGTTTTATGGATTGATACTAGAAAGTGATGTAGTTGTAGAGAAAGATGAGGATATATTGTAATTCTAAAACACAATTGCCAAAACTTTAAGGAAGATGTTTTTTTTGAAAAACACAATACTTTTATGTTGGAAAGAACTTGGCAAAAATCTATCTCTAGCATCAATCAAACCTTACATTTTGAAAAAAAAAAATCATTAATCAATAAAAAGTGCCAAGGAACCCTATGATACACTTATGGTATATAAAATATATACAATTCAACAAAAAGATGCCAAATAATCTATTATACACTTATGATATGCAAAAAGCTAAAACCTATTAGTAAAAATCTAATTTTTTGAATACAAACAATACTACACAAATTGAAAGTTGTAATGCTTTGAATATAGATAACAAACTTTATGATGTTTATATTATTCAATATTAATAACCTCAAAGATTGAATCAATGACAACAAAATTCAAGTTCTAAAAGAAGAACTTGCACTTTAAATTTCTCAAGTTGAATACTTTTGAGTTGATTAAGATAAGTATACTTTGTCTTGGCAATAACATGACTGGTAGAATATGAGACAACAATTTGTTTTTACTTTCAAGAAAGTGCTGGTAAAAGCCAAAAGGCTCAAGGGAAGGGGTGGATCCCTCTTTTCAAGAAGGTGTTACTAAGGTGGCGATTACCTTAGCACCTTCTCATATTTCCATATTTATTCATTTTTTGAACCRAAAACACTTTTCAATCATATTCATGTATTTTTTCATCCAAATTTGGAACCTTGATCTACGTTTTTTCTAATAAAAACAAAAACAATTCTTGACAAAACCATTTTACCTTTTGTTTGACAATATGTAGAATGATATTTATTGTGAAAATGGAGCATTTTGGCTCCATGGTGCCAAAATAAAGGATGGATTAGATAAAACGCCTGAGTTTAGATATAAGTGTTTTGTTTCATATTTGTTGTGTCACCAAGCTTAGGACCTTATTTCTCAAGAATATTTTTGAAGTACAATCATATAGGTTAGGACAACACTTACGTCCGCATTACCTTGTCCTCTTATATTTTGAATGGTTATTTTTTATTGGCCTTCAAATTCCATAATTGTAGATAAAGTTGTTTTTGGTCCATTGCAACCTCCAAAATTTGAAGACTCACTCTTTTGAAAGCACCTAGTGATTTTGTTGTGTACTTCGTGATGAAATTGAAAGGTTGGACTACAACTAGTCTTATCCCCTACCAACTATTCCTTAAGGGGTGATCGCAAGAAAGACCCCCTTGTTTTTGTAGCGTTTGGCATAGTAGTCTTGTTTTTTTCGGGAGTACTGTAAAATTAGAAAAACAATTTTACAAAAATGCGAAAAATATATCCAATGTATACACTTGTAAGAAGAAAGTACCCTATGAAGGAAAAGCGTAGGAAAATTCTCTAAGTAGGAGAACTAGAAAAGTGCAAAATTTCATGAAAATAGGTGTTTTGATGTTTTAATTTGTAAACAATAGGAAACGTAATTTTAAAAAAAACTAAAAACTGTCAATTTGGTACAACTTTATGATAAAGAGATTTCACCAAAATAATGATCTTAAAACCATCTTGAATATTCAGAAGTGCGCGCGCAAGAGAGCCTTGTTAGCACGCATGTACAGAACATAAAATGATTTTTTTTAGATTCCCTTTGGCGGATGCATGTCCACCTAGTGTGGGAATAGACTACAAAAATTTCAGCTCTAGATCATTAATTTCCATTATTATTGCACGGCACAGCCATGTGATGCCTCTAACATGGCTTGTCTATTGTATGCTCCGGCAACCATTGAGCAAAAGGAAACTAGTCAAGTCAAACCAACTTGTGGCACACTCTATGGCAAGTGGCTGAACATAATTCAAAACTCCATATTCCATGATTTATTAGGAAAACATACTCAAATGCCATTTAACCATCCATTATTTAATATGGTTGGGTATTTAAAAAATCATATATTGACAATCCATGAGAAAATGGAATTACATAAATTATTCAACTTACATCATCATCTACCCCAAATGATTGAACTCAATTAAGTACAAAATGTATCACATATAGCCATGACACCTATAACCCTTAATGCCTATTACATGAAATTTAGCTTGTCCAAAGGGCTACAAGTGCCCTCAATTTTTCAGATCTATTTGTGGGAACTTGGCCACAACAAATGGCTTGTGTAGAGGGCAACTATCAAATCAAATAAAAGAAAAAATCATTTTTAAAATATTTTTATTTTTTACAAAGTATGTTTTTTAGATATTTTGTTTTTAAACTTTTAATTTTTGCAAATTTTTAAATTTTTAAATTTTAAATTTAAATTTTTTTAAATTCTTGCCAACAATGCATGGATCTCAACATGGAGAACCACCGTGAATTTGCTCGCCAATGTAGTGGAAAAGCATCTAATGTTATTCTGTGCAAATGTATTTTTCATATGAAAAAAAAGTATGAGCTATAGTTAATTAGTTATCTCTAATAAAACAAATTGTTTTATTTTCAAAACTTAACCATATTGGTATAGATGTTTAAAGAGCTTTCTTGTTACCGTACTTGGATAGCAAGTTTGGCTTAAATTAATTACTACTTCAAGTTGCCAAATTTTTGGCAAATTCTAGGACCGCACAACCAAATTTACAAATAATTGCTAAGTCAATTTGCCAAAAGTCCAAAGAACTCAAATAGAGGAATCTTTTCTACCCACCACAAAACCTTTCTTGCAAATCTGATAGCCTTGCTCCAAAATTCCGCATCTCATGATCTTTTTATTCAACTAATTAAAGTATATCATCTTTTTCTACCAAAATTTTTGAAGGCTAGCTGCCAAATATTGTTTTATTTTTGACATGAATGCCAAAATTTTGGAAAATATATTTTAAAGTGCCAAACCTTATTTAATGAACTTTGATTAAATATTTGGCACCAAAGTGACAATCCAGTTTTCTAGGTACGGTAGTATGCAAACTAGCTTGGGTCATGTGATTGCATAAGAGTTGTAAGGTTATAACAAAAGCAATGTAAATATCTTAAATTGAATGTGCTATCCCTCCCTGCAATGAGAAATTTGCCATGTAAGAATTTYTTGAGAAAAAAGTTGACAAGAGCACCTAGAAATCACGTTAGTGCACTCAAATGCACCTCTAAACTCTTCAACCCCTAAAAGACCAGGATGTGCTTTTGGCTACATAATAATTTAGGGCAAGTACTTGTGATTGCAGATTTTTGTATTTTTGGCCCAAATTTTATTAGAAGGTGCCAAGGTGGGGACGAGGAACATCTTTTATATGCACTAAATTTCATGAGATTTGGAGATGTTGGTTGAAAGCTATGGATTGGCCTAATATATTACTATTTTTTGTAAATGAGCAATTGAGCAGTCCAGGCAGATTAGAAAAAATCAATTTTTCCAAAAACAAAAGTGTGAAATTGGTTTTCTAGAGTCATATATATGTGAAAAGCTATGAATCATTCCATTTTCATTGATAAGTCAAAAGTTATGAAGACTTTTTGTTTGAAAGTAGTTGTGGATTTTCTACTCTAATATAAACTTTAAAATCCTTTATCTTACTCATTCTTCAATATTTTTGGAAAAAATAAACTATAGGATGTGGGTTGTTTATTACGACATTGAAACCATTGGGATTGGCATTTTTCAATACATGTTATGAAATTTATAACAATCTAGTATTTTGAATCAATCTCTACTAATGTCTACTTACTACTTTTTTGCATATGTCATACAAATCCAAATGATCTGAATTTTTTCAAGCATGCGGCCAAAGAATCCAAAGAAGCACCACCACTATGGACACGTTTCCATAGAAAAGTGAGCTTGTGAAGCATAAATGTCCTATTTTTTGCAGGACCAAAAAAGTGATTTGAGTGAATTTGAATGCTTATATCTTGCAATCCACATGGTGAAAATTCTTGAAGGTTTTACCACTTGTTCTCAAGTCAAAATACTATAGTTACATGTGTTAAAAAAATTCCTTTTCTTAAATTTGGTACTTGTACTAAAAATGGAATTTTCGGAGCATTTTTGGTGAAAATATAGTCATGGAATTTTAGGGGTTGAGTTCAAGTGAAGAGCTATCAAGCTCATAAAACAATTCGCCTTGCAATTGGTCAAATGCAATTTTTATGATAAGTGGAAATCACTAATAACTCCAAATCAACAATAGCATGTTTAAATTTTTAATGGTGAGAAACATGAAAACACTACACCCTTTCTATTAGGACCATTTTCAAAGCAAACATATAAATACAATTTTAAGTTTTCAAATCAAGCAAAATTGGCGAGCTTTGCTCAAAGTAGAAAAATGAAGTGAATTCAATTTGGTAAGTTTTATTCTTCCATTAATAATACATGTATGCCTTTGACTTTTTGAAATTCAATTGTTTATCTTTTTCATTAAAAAATAAAAGTTTTCAATAGTTTACCTTCAATACTATTCATGATTTTTTTTCAAGTTTTTTTTGAAATGATCAAAGGAATTTAATTACCTATGTAGAAACAAGCTTGAAAATTTGGAGTGACCATATGTGGTTAGTTGGTAGCCAAGGGTTAAGTTTATGATTTTTATAAAATTCATAGAAAAGGCCTTGTATGAGGATATCTCTTCTATCAACCCAGATTCTCTAAAAGACCAGAGACTTAAATTTTTTCAATGACAATGATCAAATAAAAACACATTTCAAGCACACAAAAATGCATTTTTCCATCCGTTCATTTTTTTGAAGATTTTTGAATGTGTTAGTTCTTTAATACTTCTATTAAGTAGATTTTGAAAAAAAAATATTTGTATTTGCAAATATTCTATAATTCAAAGAATATAAATAGGTCTATCTCCAAAAGCAATTATGAACTTACTTTAGTAAAAAAAATAGAAATAGAAATCCTTCAAAAGTGACTTTGATTACAACAACATTTTGAATTTAGAGAGTTTTTTCAGTGTAGAAATCACAAATATTTAATCTAAACTTGATTTTAAAATAAATTCTAAATTTTGATCTTAAATATTATTTAAAAAATATTAGTTTGTATACTAGTTAATCCGGCCCTATAAATATGATCTAATTTATGTATCATATTTTACAATTATTGTTTGAAAATCATCATTGCATTATATACTTCCAAATTATATTTTCTACTACCTCTTCACAATTTTGGAAATCTCAACTACCCTTTGGTTAACCCTGTAAGGACTGGGAAAGGGGGGGCTCCGCAAAAATCATCTTTTCTACAACCATGGGAATTATTGGTATTTAAAAATCAAAAGAGCTCATTTGAAGTCAAAATACTATAGAAAATCTCCACTTTCCACCTTTAAGTATGAGGATGAATTGTTGCATTTCTATCCTCTGGAGGAAAACACCTTGTCGTTCATCAATGTCACTAGTCGCCTTACCAACCCTTTTTTGGGGGGCGAAATGGAGCCAAAAAGTACCATTTCACAGTAAAAATCTTTTTTTCGCCAGAAAAGTTTGAATCCAAATGAAAATATGGATGAAATTGTCAAATTTGGATGAAAAAGTGTATGAATTTTATTGGAAAGTGTTTTATGGTACAAAAGATGGATGTACAAAGAAATGAAATGCTTCACCAAATTTTAACCCCTAAGCGCTCAAACGGCCATTTTTTGGTCGTTGCCCGACTTTGGGCAAAATTTTCAGGCAAAAAAAAACTTTTTTTCGATTTTTTTTTTTTTCTCCTTGAAAAAATTGGGTTGTCTTTCAGTATCACTACGGTAAAAAAACCCATCAGAGAAATAGCACAATGTGTTTAGAATTTTCTAGTGTTAAAAAACTTACTTTTTGAGGAAAGAATTGAAATTTTTATGACCAAATCTTGTGCATTTTTTACCAATTCAATAGAAACCACTATTTTGACCAATCGAAAAAAAATTCAAGTGTTAAGGATAGAAATTATATTTTTGGTGAATTTTTGAAGTTATATCTTTAAAATTCATTTGAAGAGGATCTGAAAACAATTCTATAAATTTGATCGTACGGATATCTTTTACTTTTTGTGCATCACATAAACTTCTTTGATGCAAACATCAAAAAGTTATAGAATTTATATTTTATAACACATTTGTGTGTTGTCTAAACCCCTTGGGCTTTTAGGGGTTAAGTGATTGCCATCCTGGCACTTTTTCAACCCCCCTCCCAAAAGGGCTGGTCTTTACAGGGTTAATCCCTAAACGACGCCACGCCCATTTCCTGGTCGATGAATGAGAGAGCATCTTTCTGTGTAGGATAGAAATGCAACTATCCATCTTCAGAATTTGTGGTGCAAAGGGAAGATGTTCTACAATGCTTTGACTTCCAACAATTGTTTTTGGATTTTTTTAGGCCAATGATTCCCACGGTTTTAGAAATTGATGATTTTCAGGGTCACCCAGCGTCGTTCAAGGATTAAGGGTTGACAACCAAAGCTATAACTTATTCAAASACGTGTAGGTCCGTCCCCACAAATCCAGTGAATGACCATACATCAATCGAAGTGGACGTGCCACGACAGCACCGCTGCGAGCCGTCCGATGCAGACCCAAACCTCATCTCAGCCATTCACCTCCTGAAGGCGCACAATCAGTAAAGGCAGCTGCAGYGGCCTCCCGCATACTAGCGGGATGCGCTGTTTACTGAAGACAGAAGTTCATGGGCTTGAAGCAATGCATCCCGCACCCGGTTGCCATCCTCGCTCTCACAGCGGATTTGCAAACCTTAACACACAGTTTGCGATGCTCAAGGTTTCACTACAGTCATCCTCGCTACATGCGATGCTTTAAAAGTAGTCGAGCTAGCTCAGATCATTGTCTGGGAATTGACAGAATTTGTTGCAAGCTAGAATCCTGCGTTTGATTACGGACCGACGCACCCCCTCTCTTGTCAATATGCCGACAGCATGCACACAATTGGTTGTTGGGGCCAAGATTTTTCCGAGCAGAAACAGCAAAGCAGCGCGAAATAGCTCACACAATAGAGTAACTATTACGATACCCACATTCAACGGATAAGTTCATTTCCAAGCAAGCACTTAATTCCATCGTTGGAGGTTTTGGACGCATAAAGCATTACTATTTAGATCCATKGCTATAGCGATCTTCRCTTGCAATTACAGAGTGTCATCACAGAGGGATCAGTACATGAAGCGGTGTGAGGATTTTCGTCTCGGTTTAGCTGGTCTGGAATTCGTCGTCATCTTCTTCAACAACAACTCATGAAAATATATGTGAGCTGCGAATGTTAATCTAGTCGTGTGCTTTTGGTTCTCAGACTTCGGAAGCGACCAGCAACGAGTCATGGGGTCCGCATGGAACAATTATGAGCAGGTCACTCGTACTTTGTAAGCTCAATCGTCAGTTACATGCTAGCTAGCCGCATATATTGTGCATTGTGTGGTGTGGAGTGCTCTTCAATCAGTGACACTTGGTGTACTTTCTGTGGAGAGAATCTGCCAGAGGTGTACACAGATTCGATGAGAGGAGTTCGCATTGTGGGATACTGCGTCTTACTTTCTGCAAATGTTATTTCGCAAATTATTAATGAGATTTTTCGAATTCATCGAGTTTTTGTCTTGAGTTCATAATAGCTATCAGGTGATAATGACCGTCTTGTACAAGGGACTGAACGACACTAGCGCCATGTCTACAAGGCAAATTCTCAATTTGACAATCAATTCATGGACACCAACGTGTCTTCTAGTCCTGAGTGAGTGAGTTTTCTCATAGGGTAGGGAACCCAGGGCCTGTGGTTTTTAGTATTGGAATGGAAATTCCGTATCATTATTTGGATACCGTACGAACAAGCTCTGATTTTCTGAAGGTTGAGGAAGTGGGGGTCACAATGGCAATCCACACTACCCTGAACCATGACCCGCGAATTTCACAGAAATTCTGCATCAGGCTTGAGCAGTCACTTCGTTTTACTTATGGACCGCTGAATAGGACAAGGTTTTCAAATTTTCTCTTGCATGACTGAGGAGGAAGGGAATCCCTTAGTTATTGGATCTTCCAAGATTAGTGGTTAATATCGCCAAGATTTTGCCAATCCATGCTTCCTACCCGAAATTTCTAATTGAAGCCCTACGATGGGATCAGTTGGTCGAGATGAATTGCCGTTGGTGACGCATCCCGCATCGAGTAACAAGCACCCATGGAGGAAATTGAAATAAACATCCTTCTTAGGATTTTACTTGTGAAATTTTTTCTTCAATTTATTAGAGAGATGCATTTCAATACTATTCATCCATAAATTCATTAAAGGAAAGACAACATCAAAGGAAATTTAGGGCTTTAAAAGTTTAGAAAAGGATTTAAGTCTTGTCCTACAAAAGTAATCCCAATGGTACCTTTGCGTGTGGTTTGACACATACGTTTCTAACATGGTTTTTGACATGGTTTCTAACGTGGTTTCTAAAGTGGTCTCTAAAGTGGATCCTAACGTGGTTCCTAACCTGGATGGTGACATGGTTCCTGACATGGATCCTGACATGGATCCTGACATGGATTTTGACATGGAACCTGACATGGAACCTGACATGGTTTCTAACATCGCTTTGGATACATGCGATGCAAATTTCTTCATGAATGATAGTGTTAGTTACCAAGTTGTTGGGGGACGGTGGAGATGTGAACCTAAACACACTAGCCAGGATTCAAAACACTCACTCTGTCACTTTAGGAGCAAGAGCCAAACGATCTTGATTCTTGAGATGAAATTGTTTGCAGTCAATGCATGCAAATTTTGCATGCTATCGTTTCAAGTCTACATGATGTTTGTGATTTGAAATGACGGAGGGATAATAGAAAGCCTCATTTTCATACATAAAGATCAGTGGTTAATATTGCCAAGGTTTTTCCCAGCCATGCTTCCCACCCAAATTTTCTAATTGAAGCCCTACGATGGGATCAGTTGGACTAGATGAATTGGTGAGTGTTGGTGGCGCATCCCACATTCAGTAAAAAACACCCATGGAGGAAATTGCTTCTCATTCCAGGATTTTGAAATCTCAACATTGCACAGAACGGGGAGGGCAACACAGGCATGCAAAACAACTGGCAGAGGGAACAGCAAAAAAATGACAATTCAAAGAGCAGTAAGAGCACTAGAATATGCCCTTGGGTATTTGCATTGAAGTTTAGATAAAATGCCGTTGCCATCCCAATGTTCCTCGGGCAATACGTACACACAAAACAGCTTCACGAGCCACTTCGAACACAATGCACCTGGCCGCCCAGGGTTACCAAAAAAGTTACTACTACTCCGCAACGTCTACAGACTGCCGTCGTCTTCCGGGTGGACCTAGACATGCAGGTGCTCTCACAATCATCACCTCGAAGTGAGAAACTTCGACCAAGTTGAAGATGAGGAAGTCGCCCACTTTGATGCGGTTGTCCGTCAAGAAAGTTTTCCACCCACCGTCCCCATACGCGAAGAGGCGAGACTTGCAGTGCTTGAAACGACGCTCGGTGAGCTTGATGGGCCATGTCCGCTCGCTGTCAGGCGTCTTGAAAGTGACAGACGAACTGAGCTTCTTCTGATGCTCGTTGAGGAAACGGATCGGAAAATTCTGCACAAACGATCCGTCCTTGTTAATCAGCTTGGTGCTCAATATGGAAGCCGTCGGAGACCCGACGATCGAGCATAGCAAGAGAATAGGCAGTAGTTCCCAATGGATCCACAAAACGCTTTCCTGAGCAGGACGTACATGCTCTTGAAGTGGAATGTCAGTTTTATTAGGGCTCTGGCTCGTTTCTTTGAATTGCCAAATAACTGAAAGCACGAGATGAGAGTATCAATCAATGCAAGCAAGGGTGAATAACAACTAGATTGCTTTGAAGCGTGTACAAAACCAGTGATCGAGATGAAACAGCTCAGGCCTTTAGTTAGCTTGGTGAACTCTGACCTGTGTAACTTACAGTGCTGCATGAGTTTGTTTCATTTGATCAGGAATGCGACGTATGAGGAATGGAGCATGCCAAGATGAAACAAAATAACTAAGCAGTAACAAAAGCAGGAAGAAGTAACGACGTTGTCCTGAAGAGTGACTAGGAAAACTCTCCGTCAGGGGGAGACTCCTGTCCAACCGTCCAGCATGTGCAAACCCGTCTGATCGTCAAGCTACTACCTAGCTAGGGGAGCATCATACATACGTACATTGCAAGCCAAAAAAATACCAACACACTTTCAGATTTCACTTTATGTTCTCGTGAAAGAAAAGAACTGCCCAGGCCAATCATCTGCTTGCAAACATACCAGAGCGTAGGCGGTTGGCCCTTGTACCACCTTGGTGGCCATGGTCTTGTTAACGCGCTTGTGAAAGAAAATGCTGCCCGTCGACTTCAGTAGAGACACCGTGTCAAATATTGTCGTGCCAAACTGTTGGCTGGACTCCGGGGCACTCGCCTGCTGGGCGAATGTCGGTGATGCCATCTTTTCTTGTGGAGCGGTGGGCTTGTCTTGCAACACCTTTGCTTCTTTGCAGCTGATCGATGCAACCAAAACAAGAACTAGAATGCGGTATGTCGACCAAGAGTCCAAGACTCACTCGTTTCCTCCTCCCTGCCCATTTAGCACCAGAAAGAGTCTTTAGATATTTCTAAACTAAGTTCCTCTTTCACGGACTCTTCACGACCAACCCATTGCAAAGCCATGCACGCGAAACTCTGCAGTTCTGCAGTTTCCTTAGCTGCATGACTTAACTAACTTACGTGAACGCAGATTGAAGAACTCAATCAAATGGCAGCTCAAAACAAGTCAGCAGGGTAGCAGGGAGACATGTCCTGAACAGAAGCGATGAAAGCACATGCAGACTCWCAACCTTGACTACACCGCACTTTTKAAGCACAGTTTCAGGACTCCAGCACAGTTTCASGACTCGAGATGACGAACGCCAAACGCAAGTGCAACATGGAGTGTCACGCTCCACAGGTGCATTTCTCCACAATGTKCACAAATGACGCTCGGARCGTGCTCTAGTTTGTGGACTGCAATTTCAGGAAGTCGGTCAGCATGAACATCAMGTCACTGCTGGAAATTAAACAGGCCGGGAAACAGCATGCTTACAACAWCATGGRTATTTCAGGACTGGAGACTCATGAATAGAAAGGACTCAAAGAACATTTCAGGACTCGAGATGACGAACGGAAAACGGRAATTATGCAAACATGGAATGGCGCTCTGTGCATTTCTACGTAACAGATATGCAGACCTGCACCACTTCCTCTGGGCTGAGCTTGCAGCTCTGAGATGGAGCGCAGAACGACTCGGCGACAGGACTTGAATCTGCTCGAGGAGCACACACAAAAGAACTGATGAGGGCGAGCATGAATTTATGTTCGGAAGCACAGAGAGATGAACGTTCGATGACAAGCTAGCTCTGACCAGCAATTTCGCAGCATCAATCTCGCTCGCGGAGAACAGGTTGGGATGAACGTTACATAATGTGATGAAAGATGTAAAGCGGAGACGTACTCCCTGCGGTGGTTGCAGACGGCTTGAAAGGAAACTCGAAGCGCACGACCCGTCTCCTCCAAATCAGGCCCCTACCGGCTACTGTCAGCCCTGCCGCAGCACGTCATTGAAGGCGACATGACGCCGTCCTGCTTGGTTTCACAACCAAGCCTTCCCATCGCACTCAACGAACTTAAGTAGTGACGGTGTTGAAGCCCCCCAGAAGAAAAAAAAATTAGTCTGGCAGCAAGGAGTTTATGTGAAGGGGCCTCGTGCCTCCGCCCAGTCGCTTGCTACTTTCACAGCAAGGAGTTGAAATTGGGATATTCATTGAGGATGGGAGATGGAAGGTTGTGTGAATATGGAGTGTTTTTTTTTTGCTGAATTATAACAAGAAGACGGAGGAGATCATTGGTGTGTGCGTTAAAACTGCCGCAAAGTCCCATTTCATTCTTGGACAACATTGGAAGCACTTAAGATTGAACATTTTGCCAGTTTTGCAAAGTTTGGTTGATTTCTGTTAAAAGAAGTTTGCCCTTAACTCAGGAAAAGGATACAATTATCTTGTGGAATTCGAATGAATTTTAGAAACCATATTATAAGGACAAGTTTGAACAAAGATTTATAGATCTTTAAATGAAGATGTTTGCTCACAAGTACCACTAAGCTTAAACAATATATTGATGGTGATTGATGCTAAGCGTTCTCACCTGCATACACTCGTGTGCACTTTGAGATCTCCCGATCCTAAGTAGTAGGATTCAATTAGACTAAACGCACTCTTTCCTTTCGCTTCATCGAAGTATACTACGAGAGTACGAGATCCCCTCATCCCTTGCCACTTTCAAAGGTCTCAATCTTTTGGCTTGACAATTCCTAGGAAGTTAAAAGACTATACCAATAGTGATTGATTTGCTCAAGGCATTCTTGAGCACGTGTGCAGGTTGAGATCTCGCAATCCTACTAGTCGGAATTCGGTTCAGCAATGGAGATGATAGGTGGTACTCTTATCTTTAAGTTATCTTCTTACAAAGTTCACTACAAAAATAGTGCTACTAGGTGAATGCAAGAAAGAATAGTACTATTTTGTGTCACAAATCAAATTGCTGAGCTTCCATCCACTAAAACTTTTGAAGTATGAGCCCAATTAACTTGAAAATTTTATTGGAGATGTCTTGCTTGTGTGAACATGGAGTTTTTATTTTTTTGCTGAATTATAACAAGAAGACAAAGGACATCATTGGTGAGTGCATTAAAACTGCCGTAAAGTCCCATTTCATTCTTGGACAACATTGGAAGCACTTAACATTGAATATTTTGCCATTTTTGCAAAGTTTGGTTGATTTCTATAAAGAGAATTTTACCCTTAATTCAAGAAAATAATAAAAGTATCTTGTGGAATTTGAATGAATTTTAGAAACCATATTATACTGACAAATTTGAACATAGATTTATAGATCTTTAAATGAAGATGTTTGCTCACAAGTACCAATAAGCTAAAACAATATATTGATGGTGATTGATGCTAAGCGTTCTCACTTGCGTACACTCGTGTTCACTTTTAGATCTCCCAATCCTAAGTAGTAGGATTCAATTAGACTGAACGCTCTCTTTCCTTTTGCTTCATTGAAGTATACTACGAGATCCCCTATTGCTTTCAAAGGTCTCAATCTTTTGACCTCACAATTCCTAGGAAGTTAAAAGACTATACCAACAGTGATTGATTTGCTCAAGGCATTTTTGAGCACGTGTGCTTGTTGAAATCTTTCAATCATGAAAACACGTACCTTTTTCCAACGTCTCAATCTTCTCATTGGACAACTCCAAGGAAATTTAAAGTAGTTGTATTGCATATGATTGATTGATTTGGAGTGTTCTCACTTGTGCATRTTAATCTTGATCCTAGTTGGAATTAGGTTTGGTAGTGGATACGGTAGGTATGGTAATACTCTTACCTAAGTCACCTTCTTTAAAATGTGCACTACGCCACTACTAAAGGACCTACAACTTTCAAAGGTCTCATTCTTCTCATTACAATTACTTTAGAACCTAAAGAACTATAATTATGGTGGTAATTGATACAAAGTATGTTTACTTTGCAAGTGCATATTGAGATCTTTCAATCCTACATGGGATTCACGATGTACATGATAAGATCAATTGCACCTTTTCCTTTCATCCCAAAAAATACCAATTCCAAATCAAAAACTTCTTCAAATTTGTTTATTAAAAAATAGTTATTCTTTTCAAATTGGTTTGATGAAGATTTTGAAAATGAGACAAACATTGCATAAAAGACAAAAGCTTTAATTTCTAAAATTTTACATAGAAAAGTATGTGATTCACCCCATGAGTCCATATATCAATGTTTCAATCAAAAAATTGAAGCTACACATTTTAGCACTATACAATGTTCAAGAGAACATGACATCGTCTTGTGCTCTTGTTTAATATCACAAATAAGATTTTTTGGAAAAATTGTATTGTACACCTCAAAAAAAAAAGACTCACTTTGCTCATTAGGAAAAATTTTAGCCCTCAAAGAGACTGGGAGTTTTGCACCCTTGCGATGCTATTATAGAAAAAAATAAAAATAGAAAGTTAATTTTTATTTTAAAATTTTTGGAATCTAACGTTTCACTACTGGTGCTACGTCAACGCCACATTCAGTTGACAATTTTATTTTTTTGTATTAGTAGTGCTCGGACCTCGGGTGCCGAAAATGAAGCCTTAATAGCCCTCAGCAATGCTGAAAATTTTCTTAATTATCGAGGTGTTGAAATTTGGCTATCAATTGAGGATGAAAGGAAATGTGGATGTAATGTAGTTTTGCTAAATTATACAAGAAGAAGACTAAGAAGATCATTGGAGAGTGTAAGAAGCTGAAAAGGTTTAATGTCATTCCAAGATTGGAAGCACTTAACATTAAACATATTACACTTTATTGCCTAACCTACTCTTTACATAGAAACTTGTAATTGCACTTGAGGAATCATCAAAAATCCAAACCCTAATATTTCTTTGCCATTCATCTTTTACTTTAAATCTTGAGTTTGAAAAATTACATAAATCACAAAATTGGTTTCATATTCTCACTCTCGTTTTATATGATAAGTTATAACTTTTATTTATCAAGAAGTAAAAAACTTTGTAGTCATAATTTTGATTAATCCATGGACGTCATTATAACGAACTATTTTTGATAGATCCACTTTACATTTGTATAAACAAGTTATTTGAATAGTTTTTCTTAATTAAAAATATTTTGTAATTTAGCATTCTATAAATTTCAAAGGTTAAGATATCTTTAAGTGTCTTGTATGGGTATGTTTAAAGAACATTCAAAATTACTTCAAAACATTTATTGCAAGCTTATTACTCAACACCCATGCACCTCAATATGTAAAGTCAAGGTCACACTAGTAGAAACCACACTAATTTTGTCAAAATTTTGTTGATTTGGTTGCGTTGTCCCGGTCATTGTTATGTTGATTTCAACAGAAATCAATAAAAAAATTAACAAATTTCTGTTGAAATCAACAAAATAGTGATAGGGACAACGCGACCAAAATTACTGTGGTTTCTACTAGTGTCACATACATATGGACGATTTGAGGTCATATTGGTAACATTTTATCAAACTTTGTCTGATGTGATAAAATTAGATCAAACAAAATCACATACCTGATACCTCTATCTTTCAATTGTTTTTAACACTTCAAAAATTCAAAGTTTCTTCATATGACGTCTAAAATTGCATGTTAAGATGATTTAGAATCTTCTTAATTTACACTAGAAGAAAATTGCGTTGGTCTCCACCAAACCGTGTGGGATTGGTTTTGTTGAGTTTCTAGTTTCCAAGGCAAAATTCTGCGTTGGAATGCATTTTTCAATAAAGAATTTTGTATTGGAAATTAGGAACTCAACAAATCCGATCCCACATGGTTTTGTGGAGACCAAAGCAATTTTCTTCTAGTGTTATGATTCTAAAAAGGTTCAACAAAAACTTAGATCATTTAACTTTTGCATGTTGGGTGCTTGTTATTTGTAGATTTCATTTTGGGGTGATTGCAAGAAAGACCAGTACTATTTTGCATCACACTTGGAATGATGTAGGTGTCATCAACTATAACTTTTGAAGCATGTACCCGATTAACTTGAAATTTTTATCGCACATGTCTAACTTGATAGCAATCAAATTCTCTATTTTTCAGAAATTTTCAAWAATCATTTTATATTTAAATTTCAATTTAGATAATTTGTCACACTTTGGAGTTTAGGGGGTTTTAGTGCTGGAAGGTGCCCAAAGTCAATGATCTAAAGCTAAAATTTTTGTAGTCTATTTCCACAGTAAGCGGGCATCTATCTACCAAAGAAAACTTAAAACAACATTATTTTATTTCCTCTACATGAGTGCTAATAGGGCTCTCTTACACGTGCACTTCTCAACATTCAAGATGGTTTAAAGACCATTCTTTTGGTGGATTCTCTTCATCATGAAGTTCTCCCAAAATACCAATTTTTAGTTTCTTCAAAAGTTCCATTTCCTACTTTTTACAAATTAAAATGTCAAAGTGCCTATTTTCTTCAAATGCTGTGATACTCTATTTTGTGAATAACTTTTTACCAACATTTTTTGTTGGTCTCAAATTCTAGTGACATGATATTTCTTCTATTATACTAATTATCCATATGTTATCTTATTTTATCTTATTTTTTTCCAAAAGGTCACAGTACACCTAGGAGAAAGCCAAACGCTACGCAAAATGGCCGGTCTTTCTTGCAATGATCCTTTTCTTAAAGTTAGTTTACATCAACTTTGAAATTATTAGGAAGGTGGTTGAATATTCTTGGAGGCGCAAAGAAGCTATCTCTCATAAAATGCTGAAAGTTTTTAATGGATTGATGCTATACTACCGTAGTTGTGGAGAAGGATCAAGATGGAAAATAATTTCAAAACACAATTGCCAAAATTTCAAGGAATACATTTTTTGAAAAATTAAATATTATTAAGTTGGAAAAAAGTGGACAAAACTCTATTTCTAGCATCTATCAAACCTTACATTTTGGAAAAAAATGCCAAAGAACCCTACCATACACTTACGGTATACAAAAAGTACACAAAAAATTACTCAACAAAAAGGTGCTAAATAACCCTATAATACACTTATGATATGCAAAACATTAATAAAACAAAAAAACTCTAATTTTTTAATACAAAAAACACTACTCATATTGAAAATTGTAATGCTTTGAATATAGACAACAAACTTAATGATGCCTATATAATACAATGTTAATAACTTCATAGATTGAATCAATGACAACAAAATTCATGTTTTAAAAATAGAAATTGAATTTTGAATTTTTCAAGTTAACCCATAAAGTCCCATTGCCCGCTTAGGGGACAAAATAGAGTTTGGGTAGGCCCCTATGGTCTCAATTTTTATCATGATTTTTTGAATATTTTTTAGAAGATAGGAAAACACATTAGGTTTGCAAGAATATAGTTTTCATTTCAATGAGTGACTAAGAGAAAAAATTATGGCACAAAAAGTTCATTTTTTAGGTGTGGCGGGTAGAAACCACCTCACKCAAATAAAACCTTAAAAAACTTTAAAGAATTAATTTTTTATAGACTATAATCTTGTACACACGAAGAGATTTGATTCATTCTCTTTGGATTTGTTGTGTAAAAGTTATGGACAATCTTATTTTTTGGGCAATTGGACTATTGGAGCCTTTTTTTTAAATAATTACTTCTAGATTTCATTTTTAAATGCATTTTTCACAATTTTTCAAAATAAATTGTTAAGTTTGCTTGTTGGAACAATCTTACCATTGGGATTGTTGTGTTTCAATCCCATCCTCGAGCTATTAAAGATTTATTTTTTTTGTTCAATCTTGAACCTACTTCTAGTTAGCAATTTTTTAAAGAAAAAAAATAAAGTTTTTTTTTCTTGAAAACTTCTTCCTAGACTTTGGATTCAATTCTTCAACACAAATGTTTTTAATTCAAAGTCTTTTGTGCAAAAAAATTCCGCAAATGGCAGTTGAAGTCATCTAAAATTGCAAGCCAGCATGTAGAAAATATTTGTTTTCTAACTTTGAATGTGGATATCTTTCAATCTAAACAATTAAACCTCATGAGGTGTTTACCACATGATCACTAAGAAGTTTAGTATAAGATCATGTGGTTATATTTTGAAAAAAAATGTCTTTTTTCTTTCTTGGATGAACGCAGCAAAAATGGCAATTTTGAGTTGTTTTCGATAGAAAAAAGGCCTCAAGACTTTGGAGGTTACATACTTTAGAGTTGATTAGGATAAGTATACACTATCTTGGCAATAACAAGACGGTTAGAATATTAGATACAACAATTTGTATTTACCTCTAAAGAAGGTGCTAAGGTGGCAATTACTTAAAATTTGGTGAAGCATTGTATTTCTACATTCATTCATTTTTTGGACCAAAAAATACTTTTCAATCATATTCATGTGTTTTTCATCCAAATTCGGACCCTTCATATACATTTTTTTTAATAAAATCAAAAAAATTCTTGGCAAAAAAATATTATTTTTGTTTGGCAAAATATAGATATTTATTTTGAAAATGGTGCAATCTGGCTCCATGGTGCCAAAATAAAGGATGCATTAGACACAATGCTTGAGTCTAGATATAAGTGTTTTTATTTTCATATTTGTAGTGTCACCAAACTTAGGATCTTATTTCTCAAAAAAATTTGAGTAGTACAATCATGGAGGTTAAGACGATAGTCACACCACTTATGTCTCTATTACCTTTCACTCTTATAGTTTGAATATTTTTTATTGCTTAAAGTGCCATCGTAGATAAAATTCCTTTTGGTCCAATGCAACCTCCAAAATTTGAAGATTGAAACTTTTGAAAGGACCTGGTGATTTTTGTCGTGTACATTTGATGAAGGTGAAAAGTTAGACTACAACTAGTATCACCCTCTACCAATAGTTCCACAAGTATCATGGAAAGATTTGAATGTGGCTTGATTAGATCTCAACTTCACATCCATTATTGTTGTTACAAATATTTAGCTTCCTAAAAATTACAAGTGAAAAGTTTGAAAACCTTTGAAAGCAATGAGTGATTTCATAATGCCTTATTTGATGAAGGTGAAAGATGAAAGTACAAGTGTACAACCATACCAAACTTATTTCTAACTGGGATAAAAAGATCTCCATGCGCACGTGAGAGCTCTTCATATCAATCAGTATTGTTATAGTCTTTTAGCGTCTTAGTAATTGTCATGTCAAGAAAATTGAGACCATGGAAAATTGTTGGTTATCTAGTACACTTTTGATGAACAATTAGTCTTATCTTCTACAAGCCTTGCTTCCAACTAAGATTGAAAAATGTCAATGTGCATAGGTGAGAATTACTTAGTATCAACTATTATTGTTATAGTCCTATAATTGTAAAAACATTGAGGACTTTGAGAGTTGCTAGAGCTCTCTTTTTGTTGAAGGTGAAAGGTTAGACTACAACCGGTCCTAACCTCTACTAGACTTCTTCCAACTGTCACTGCAAGAGACTTCAATGTATGCATTTGAGTCACTTCATATCAATCACCACATTATATTCTTTTAGTTTTCTAGCTAGTAATTGCCCTAGTTTTTAAAATGCATCCATATATTACAATCCATCATGTATGCTAATGCAAAATGGAGATATTTCTTTTTTAATTTCAATATGTCTAGAATTGGTCTAAAATTTCTAGGCATTGGAAGAATAAACCTATAATCTCTAGTCCCAAGGTTCTATTTCAATCAAGAACCACTCAATAGTACCATTTCTATTCAAAAGATAAAAGATACTTTACTAATGTTTTTTTTGCACATGTACCCATTGGATCTTGCCCTAGACTTGTATGAATGTAGGGAACTAATTTCATAAACTTTAGCTATGTAGATTGCAAGATATTTGCAATAAAAGTGAAGAAATTAGGATTTTGGACACACCCTTCACCCCCTAACTGCCCAACTAACCATATATGGTCRYTCCGAATTTTCAAGCTTATTTCTACATAGGTAAATTAAGTTCCTTTGATCGTTTCAAAAAAATTTACAAATAGTATTGAAGGTTCACTATTGAGAAGTTTTAGTTTTTAATAAAAAAAGATAAATATTCAATTTATGAAAAGTCCTCAAAGGCATACATGTATTATTAGTGGAAGCATAAAACTTACCAATTTTACTTCATTTTCCTACATTGAGCAAAGCTTGCCAATTTCACTTGTTTGAGATCTTAAAATTGTACATATTCATTTGCTTTGAAAGTGGTCCCAATAGAAAGAGTATACTATTTTCATGATTCTCACCATTGAAAATTTAAACATGCAAGTATTGATTTGGAGTTATTTGTAATTTCTACTTCATTAGCAAAAATTTGAGCCCTGTAAGAGCCCCCCACAACCCCTCAAAAGCAACCCAAGTTAACTAATAAAGTTGTACTTCTTGAGAAAACGGCCAAGTATTCCCCTATCTCCACCCACTCAAGCAATGATGTCTTTGGATGGTGTGAGAAACTCCCATTGGCCCCCAATTTGAGGTACAATTTGAGGTACAACTGAAAACTCTGACTTGAATTATGTATTCGAATTTTGGATTTGAAGTCATGTACTAGGATTGAGACTGGAACATATTCTTTATTAGCTCAGCCCCCAATGTACTATTGTTCTAAATTGTTTCAAATATGTATATGGTACTTGTTGACAACATGTGAAGTCTTTGGGCTTTTTTTCAAAATGATAGTAACTAAGCCCAATTGCCCAACCATAGAAGACTAATTGAGAGCTCTTATTCTTTACCTATTATTGACAGAATGACTATAGTCACTATACTATATTATTGTCATTTCTCTGCAAACTAGGATTGGATTCATCATCCATATTGTTGATTTGTCATGAATCATATCTGTTATTCAGGATTAAACAGTGAAATTATTATACACTGAACAATGAAATTAGGTTGCCCCTCACTAATTTCTTTCCATTGGATACTATATAAATATTTACTATTATTTTCAAAGAATGCACTTCTTATGAATTAGGTTATGTTGTACTTGTGACTCATGCATACAAATGAAAATATTTGTAGAAATATTTGTAGACTTTGATGGCTTGTAAATTAACTATCTTTAGTTGGATTCATGGCAACCTAATTATTCAAGCAACTTAATGTTACTCTTCATTGTAGGTTGCTTGAATAATTAAGATTTAGGGTACTCCAAGAAAATTAATTTACAAGCCATCAAAGTCTACAAATATTTCTACAAATATTTCCATTTGTATACATGGAGGTTCATGAGTAGCAATTACAACAATATCTAATTCAAAAGGGCTGCATTTTTTTTACAGTAATAGTAAATATTTATATACGGTCAAACGGAGAGAAATTAGTGAGTGGGCAATCTAATTTCACTATTTAGTGCACACTAGAACACTTGCAAAATGCAAATTAGCTTATGATTTTGGAAACTTGTTGTACTCCTTTTAACTTCTAAAGGATGTTATCGTTTTCTATACATTCTCTTTTTTGGTATACAAAAGGGAAAATTGAGTAGCTCATGAATCTCATTCAAGGTGTAAAAATTTTAGACCCAGTCATAGTCATACTATTGGTCACTTGAGAATTTTTGGGGAATTTTTTAGTGTTCAGAGAGGATCAAATATATTCAGTATACGATTAGCATGCGCCAACTCTTCTCGTGGGCAACATCCTTTAGGGGTTAAGCAATTGAATTTTTGAGTTTTGGATTAATTTCATAGTTCCATGTTGTGTCAGTGATTTAAGGTTGTATAATGGATTATATAATTATGCTCTACATAATTATAATGGGTTAAAAATTTGGAGTCACTTATGCTATCAACATTCTACACTTTCCATACAAATGCTCAATCTCTATTCAGAACTTAATTGATATCTTTCCACTCCTATTGTAATCAAGCATGCATGAGAAGATGTCATTAGATTAAATGATTGTAACTCCAAATGTTGAAAACAAAGCTTTATGATGGTACTAGAGACTATGTTAATATAAAATAAGCACTGCTTGTACTCAATTTGTCATGGGACACGTTATTTAATGGATATATATTACAACATTCAATTCTTTTACTTTAATAAAATCATCCAAGGTAGTGACTTCTCACACGCATTCCAATGTACCAAATCTAGGCTTCATATATTGGAATATTGTCAAAATTAAAAGGCCTCTTACAAGGCCCAAATTTTTTCTAATGAATATCATAAAAATTGCATTTCAACAATTGCAAGTTTAATTGTTTAATGAGTTTGATAGCTCTTCAAGTGAATTTGAGGAGTTTAGAAGTGCATTTTAGAGTGCTATTTAAAGCAATTTCTAGTTGCTCTTATCAACTCCAATCTCAAGAAACTCTTAGAAGGCAAATTTTTTGTTGTTGCCAGGGATAGCATACTAAAATAAGGATAATTACATTTCTCTTGTTATAATCTTGTCACCAAGTTATAATCTTGTCAACAAGTTATATTAGTGGATGGTTACATGGAATTTGAGTAAGTGGTCCTAATAAATCATGGAATGTAGGGTTTCAAATCAAATTCAACCACTTGGGATAGAGTGTGCCATAACTTGGTTTGACTTGGCTAGCTTCCTTTCTCTCATTAGTTGCCAGTGCATACAATAAATAGGCCACATCATAGACATCACATGGTTGTAACGTGTAATGGTAATGGATGGCAGCTCTTAGTTTGAATAAGTGGACCTAAATTGATTACTGGTAGTAGAGGTTTGAATTGATAGTGGACAGTATATGTTTTGTAGACGTTGAGCAGTTGAGTAGTAGTAATTTTTTTGGCGATAGGGCAGCTAGGTGCATTGTGTTCGAATTGGCTCACCTGGTGAAGCTGTTTTGTATGTATGTATTGCCAGGCCCTAGGCACACTAGAATGGCAACAACATTTTATCTGAACTTCTATGCAAATACCGGGGCATATTCCAGTGCTCTTTGAATTGTCATGTTTTTGTTGTTCCCTCTGCCAGTTGTTTTGCATGCCTGTGTTGTCCTTCCCGTTTTGTGCAATGTTGAGATTTTGAAATCCTGGAATGAGAAGCAATTTCCTCCATAGGTGTTGTTTACTGAATGCCGGATGCGCCACCAACACTCAGCAATTCAACTCATCCAGTTGATCCCATTGTAGGTCTTCAATTAGAAAGTTCGTGTGGGAAGCATGGCTCGGAAAAACCTTGGCGATATTAATCTTTATGTATTAAGTTGTTTATGTATTAAGTTGGGGCTTTCTGTTATATATTGATATTAAAAACAAACAAGTATGGCATAGTTTAGCTATGGCTAGGTATTGTACGTTCCTTAGCTTGGCATTCAAGAAAGGAAATGGTACTAGTCAATTCAAACCTCTATTACCAGTAATCAATTTAGGTCCACTTATTCAACTTAATCCATTACCATTACATGGTACAACCATGTGATGTCTCTAATGTGGCCTACTTATTGTATGCATTGGTAACCAATGATAGAAAGGAAGCTAGTCAAGTCAAACCAACTTGTGGCACACGCTATCCCTAGTAGTTGAACATAAATCAACCCCCATATTCCATGATTTATTAGGACCACTTACTCAAATTCCATGTAACCATCCATTATATAACTTGGTGACAAAATTATAACTTGGTGACAAGATTTTAACAAGAGAAATGTAAATATCCTCATTTTAGTATGCTATCCCTCCCTACAATGAGAAATTTGCCTTGTAAGAGTTTCTTGAGATTGGAGTTGACAAGAATAAGTAGAAATTGGGTTAAAATACTAAAATGCTTTTCTAAAACTCATTAAGTTCAAGTGAAGAGCTATCAAACTCAGTAAACAATTCACCTTGCAATTGGTAAAATGCAATTTTTATGATATTAAGTAGAAATCACAAATAACTCCAAATCAATACTTGCATGTTTAAATTTTCAATGGTGAGAATCATGAAAATAGTATACTCTTTCTATTGGGACTACTTTCAAAGCAAATGAATATGTACAATTTTAAGATCTCAAACAAGTGAAATTGGCAAGCTTTGCTCAAAGTAGGGAAATGAAGTAAAATTGGTAAGTTTTATGCTTCTACTAATAATACATGTATGCCTTTGAGGACTTTTCATAAATCGAATATTTATCTTTTTTATTAAAAACTAAAAGTTTTCAATAGTGAACCTTCAATACTATTTGTAAATTTTTTTGAAACGATCAAAGGAACTTAATTTACCTATGTAGAAATAAGCTTGAAAATTCGGAACGACCATATATGGTTAGTTGGGCAGTTAGGGGGTAAGTTTATGATTTTTTAAAAAGTTAATAGAAAAGGTCTTGTATGAGAATATCTCTTCTATCAATGTGGGTTCTCTAAACGACCACAAATGTAAATTTCTAACAAAAATCAAATACAAATGCATTCCAAAAACACAAAAATACATGTTTTCATCCATTAATTTTTTTTGAAGATTTTTGTGTTAGTTCTTTAACATTTTTATTGTGTTGATTTTGAAAAAAATTCTTTGCAAATATTCAATAATTCAAAGAGGAAAAAGAGGTCTATCCTCGAAAGCAATTAAAAACTTGCTTGAATAAAAAAATGAAACAAAAAATCTTCAAAAGTCACTTTGATTAGAACTTAACATTTTAGAGAGTTTTTTCAGTTTTAAAAGCACAAATAATTATGTAATCTACACTTGATTTTTTTATAAATTCTAATTTTTTACCTCAAATATTATTTAAAAAATATTTTTTTGTGTACTAGTTGATCTAGCCCTATAAATATGATCTAAGTTATGGATCATGTTTTACAATTGTTTTTTGAAAATCATCATTGCATAATATACTTCTAAATTATATTTTCTACTACGTCTTCACAATTTTGGAAATCTCAACTACCTGTGGGTTTTTTTAGGGGTTAAGGGTTGACAATTAAACCTATAACTTATTCGGAGACGTGTAGGTCCATCCCTGCAAATCCATTCACGACTGACCCCCATACATCAATCTAGGTGGACACGCCACGACAGCACCGCTGCACACCTTTCAATGCCAGCCCAAACCTCATCTCAGCCGTTCACTCTGGCTGAAGGCGCACACACCGTGAAGGTAGTAGCAATGGCCTTCCGCAAACTACACTAATAATGGTATTTAGTGTTGGCAACACTAAATACAAAGCACAACACTAAATGTCTACAATCATGTAAGTGTTACAACACTAAATGTCAACATAGACACTATTTGTCAACTATTGGATAAAATTATTTTACAAAATTATATTTAGTGTTACATACTATTTCATCAAATTGCAATGAAAAAAATATAAGCGTAAATATATGAATTAAGGGGTGGTGAACACAACACTAAATGCAAACTACTTGAAATTTAGTGTGGGTGTGGTAAAAGTTCAAGTAACACTATTAATAACATAACACCGAATACCATTATTAGTGTAGCAGGTTGCGTTGTTTACAGAAGACAGAAATTCATGGGCTTGAAGCAATGCATCCCGCAATCCAGGCTCGTACCCGGTTGCCATCCTCGCTCCCAGAGCGGGTTTGCGAACCTTGACACAGTTTGCGGTGCTTAAGGAATCGCCATTTTATTCCCTATCAAGGGCCTTCAGTTATTTGTGTACAACAATTGGCTTTCTGATGACGTAGAGTAAGGTAAGACAACCCATTGCGGTTATTTTTTTTCATAGTGGTCACCTATGAAGTGGTCCCATTGTGGTTTTTTTAGTTTTGTAAGATGTGGGCCACAATCAATGTCTTACATGATAATGGAGTGATTAGTGACCACATAAGGCACTTCCAACTTTTTAGTGTGAAATTCATTACAAGGATTGACTTTTAAGGCATTCCATGTTAAAAAATATTTTGATTGCATTAGATAGTGAGATGACCATCATGGATTCAACTTTTGTTGGCTATGAAGTGGTCTACAGACCTTGTTGGGCCATGAAAAACTGAACACTTTGAAAAGTCCTAGCAAATTCATACTTTATCAAAAAAATATAATTTCAATTGCACTTGCTGTTTCTCACACTTGTCTTTAATTGGGGAAAAAAAACGAAAAATTTCATCAGTAGTTTGAGGCCAAACTCCAAATTCTGACCACTATGGGCTATCTTACCTTATTACGGAGTAAGAGGTTTTCATGAGCAAAAGTTTTAAAATAGCATATTCACTCTTAATGACTAAAAATTCATGAAGAGATGATAGTACAATACTGCCGAACATGCTCACATAATCACATGGAGAAATCGAAAACAGTAAAGCACCCCTGTTGAAGATGATAAAATACATCAATATGGAAGCCCAACTCCCAGCATCCCAATTTGCAAAATGAATCACCGCCCACGAGCAGCAGTGGTGAAGTATCTCCCTTTCTCTAAATCATAGATGGTTTTCAGCTGTGGCCTTCGCCACCTCGCTACTAACCACCACGCCAGGCCGAAGACAACTGAAACCCCTACAAACAAGGCAACGTTGTTGCCGAAAATGTCTCCGAAAATGATAGTGGGAGGGGCAGTAGACTTGCTGCTGTTCTCTAACAATTGCGTTAGAAAGAATCCCACAGTCCACTCCACTGGCACGCTGTTCACTGCATCCGTGAACATCACCCTGCAGAAGAACATCACAACCATGTCAGGTAATGGAAAAAAAAAACAGGGCTTTCTTTCTAGTCTAGTAACACACTCGAGATAACAAGCTTAAAATTCACAAGCAACCACATGTATCTATATGTTTGCTGCACTTTGCCATAGTATACATACGTTACATATTAAAGTCCAAATGTAACTGGTACCTAAGCCCTAAAACCCTAAACCCCAAAAACACGCTGTTCACTGCATCGGTGAACAACTGAACATCACTCTGCAAAACATCACACCAAGTCAGGTATTGGAAATCTAGGTGTTGGAAAAACAAAACACGACTCCCCTTTTAGTGCAGTAGCACACTTCAGATTACAAGCTTAAGATTTCACAAGCAACCATATGTATGTGTTTGCTGCACTTTGCCATAGTATAGACAAGTTATATACTAAAGTCCAAATATAACATGAACCTTAAACCCTAAACCCTAAAAAACACTAGAGATAGCAGCTTTGAATTCACTTACACCTTCCCAGGCCCTTCCTAAAGAATGTTATGAACAAACAGTGCAGGTGGAGAATACTGAGAAAGGGTGAGGAGCCTTACTGGCTGCTGCTCACTGAGAGACCCAAGCTGTCGTGTAAGAATGCCACAATAAAGGAAGCTGAAAAGCAAGGCTTCCGCACCACCTCGTACTCTGGGAAAGCGTCCATTGCTACGTCCCCCACCTCACCTTCACAGTAGTTCTCCCCAGCAGCAATAAGGTCTGCTAATGAGGCCTTATCTGGTAATTTAAAGTACTGCTTGGCAAGAAGACGGACAAGGGCAAAACCCGGGTTAGTTTACATGGGAACTGAGAGAATTTACTGTGATCAGAAGCAGTGCTWATATAGTTTTCTTATTAGATTCAAATAAACTATTTTGAAGATAGTACAAAATCCCCAGGGAAAGCGTTTTAAGCAAAGTTGTGYTGRAATAGACCATATCTATCGRAGTTGAAATAGACAATTGAGGAAGCTTTAAACAAAGAACCTAAATGTAACAATAGAAAGAAAGAAATCATACCTAGTAATAACCATTGTTGAACATTACTAATATGTTTGGGAAGTTAGTAGTAACTGACTGGAATTCTATTTTTTGTTTCGACACTTTAGGATTAATCTCTGCTATAGAACTGGACATTAGGGTCTTCAATAATTTCCTATTAACCATGTAAGCTAGAGGTTACAAAAAAGGGAATGATTCTGAGGATGGTGATAGCATATAAGACAGTGTTTGGATGTCTGCAAACACAATAGGAAAGGAATAACAAACTAAATTAAGCAACAGAAAATGTACCTTTGCAGTGTCGTAAAACTTCCCAGAAGCGACGAAGTTTCCACGAAGCTTAGGAACAAAAATGGTTCCAGCAGGGCAGTTCTTGTCATGGCACGCTTCTACAAAAGCCAACGACAACGCCATGTTCAACAAAACATGAGCATTTCAACACCGAAGGGGGGATTCAGTGAGCTAAAGATGAAAGAAACGAGACAAAAACATCCAAGAATCTTACATCAAGTAGCAAGARGCTTAATAAGCTTAACAAATCTTGACAAGCATTGTCCACTCACTCACAGAGCCATGCACACTCTTGACACTGAATTTCAGATTCTTGAGTCTTTTTTTGGAGGGGGGAAGAAGGGATCTCAAAAAGAAATAATTTGAAAGCTAAATTTGTCACTCTTCAACTGGAAAAAATTTCCATGGAAATTGGATTCTTGTGATTTGCTACTAAACACAAATACCTTGTCCTTGCTGGAGGAGTGCAAGTGATTCAGCGCGGCAAGCAGAAAAATTGCCAGAAGGAATCGTAGGAACAGTTTCTACAGTGGTCGTAGTGCCTTCGGTCTCCGCAGCTACCTCGATTCCGAAATGATTAGGGCCTCTGAATCCACGTGGGGAGCACGGATCTAATACGACTTTATTTCCTGAACTACTTGTTGCTGCATAATAGAAGMAAAATGGAGGCGTGAGCCAAACTGTTATAAAAAGGTAAAACAAAGCCTCAAAAGACCCTTGATTGTACTCACCAAGTTATTCATAGTAAAACTAATGCTAATCAATTAGAACATAAGATCAATTCATATTAAGGCTATGTTGAATTACTATTAACTTATCAATATAAGATCCAGTTGATACCAATGAATCTCAGTATCACACGAACATTAATTAAACACCATTTGTATWACAACCGACTATAAAATAGAATTAACTTAGCATGAGGACTAAGTGAATCGAATGTCTATTAACTAAACATTACCAACTTTATAGATCTAATGGGGGGGAGTTTTTGTCATGAATTGCATTAAAAGTAGSGGCTCAGAAAGAATATTTTCAGCTAACCACATACATGATGCAACTGCTCTGGCATGCAGGAGCTTCAGCAAGCTCGTTGACGCTGTCTCCTGCACATCCAAATCCAAGGCACCTCGTTAACCCCAAAAGGATGAAGGACTCACCGTCAAAAAAGAACCGTTTAATTGATCATTTGGAGGCTTTTCCAAGAACTCAAAACTACTAGAAATATGAGAATTGTGCAAATGTCACATATGTCATGCCACAAAGAAACCCAGTATCCCAAGGAGAGGTAAGAGAACCCTAACCAGGCCAAGCTTGTCAAAGCTGTAGGAATAAAGATTGTGCGCTGTGCCCCGTAGTTCGATCTTGTGAAAATAGGCAAAAGGGGGTGCTTTCTCTGATACAAAGGTCACCTGCACACCATTGCAAATCACCGTTAACTKTAAGTTCTTTTTCCCAAGAGAGGCTCACTATTGAAACACACGAATGACATCTAAAATATTCACAAATTCTTGAGCATAAATTCAAATCTTTAAGGCTGAGGCACAGAATAGAACCTGTGCTGATTCGTAGCCTAAATTAAGGACACCAATGGTGTCTGTAGGGTCACTTTGAACAACGGTGCGAGCATAATTAGCTGCCACCCACTCGTACACACCTTCATCCCTACCTGCCACACCAAAGCCTTTGATTAACGTCTCCTACTACCCGAATGATGCATAGTGACTTCACTATCAACTCTATCAAACAGCCCTTTGATAAACACATGAGAGTTTTTACAGGARGAAAACAAAACAAGCGGCTAATTGCAAGTTTCTATTCCTCGATATAATCCGCACCCATTGAAGAATCCAAAAAACACTAATCAACAACCTTAATTGACAGTTCAATTAAAAACAACAAAAGCACACCCGAGGTCAGGTAAACCCTAATCACAATTCCAACACTCACCGTTGAGTACCATCGCCCACTCCTCCCTAAACAGAAACTCCGACTGCTTTACACTTTTTCGACATACTTCGAGAAACGCCACCCGGTTGCTCTCCAAAACCCAATCCAATGCCCCAGTCCCCACAACATAAACCCTAGTTTTCTCCCTCTCCCCCTCAGGCACATACCCCTTCGCAAACTCCAGCAGATTCCCCAGCACAACAGGCACATTATAAGGAGCCAAACTATTCTCCCTCCCTAAAACCCTAATCGCCCCTGCATCCCCAAACTGAAGCACATGGACTCTGGCCTCCCGTCGCCCAATGTCGATAGCCACACCATAGCCCTGGAACTGTTGGAAGGAGGAAGCATGCTGCTGCAACACGTGATGGTGGCGGACTTTGAAAAAATAGAGGAAAAGGAAGGTGAGGAAGAGGARAATGAAAGCTGCCCAGAGCTTTTTGAGAGATCCAGAACGAGTGTTGTGAAATGAGTGGAGGCTTTGGAATCGAGCGGTTGAGGGGGTGAATTTGAAAGGGGCACCTCGTGGCATAAGCTTGGGAAGCTCCATGGATGAAGAATCTAGGTTATGAGAAGATGTCGGGGAGGTGTTGTCCAGAGAAATGTGTTGGTTTATCTCAGATCCATTTTGTAGCATTCGATTACATGATCCCTACTTTTGGCGGAAGGATGGCATCGAAATGGCAAGGCTGGAAACGCAAGATCCATTACCCGGAGTAGCTACAAACTGGTGTCGATGACTGCTATCAACTTCGTCAATACTTGCACAACTGCAACTATCATCGAATCTCGCACAACTACAAGAAAGCTAAACCATTCTGCAATCGAATCACTCAATCACTCCATCAAATCAAACTCCACTCACTCGGGGTCACTGTAGCCCCAATCCTACCGCCGTGACAAGTGTCGCCAGAAGGAATTCGAAATGCAAAAGGGGCCAGCATTATTTCCAGCTAGGATCAAGCATTCACCTCGGGAACTCCGCTTCACGCTTCCATCTCGCTCAACCCGTCTTGAATTCTTTCCTGTTCGATAGACGTTGAATAATCAAGCTAGCTCGGGCATCCCGTCCCGRAACTACACTGTAAGCGACACATTGAATTTCAATCTGTGGGATGTCTGAACAGCGACTAACTTGTTCCGACTTGCGAGGAAGATGGAAGCCCCAGCACCSTCGGCGGTGAGTCTCGAAACCTGGCAAATGACGGAAAACCAATCGAATATTCGTAGACTATTCCTATTTGAGATCCAGTCCCTCGCCTCGGCGTGAAAACYATGAACCCACCTCTGAGGAAGGCTTTGAAACCTGGCAATGGCAAATGGCAGAAAATGAATATAATGATGAGCTTGGACTCCTCCGATTGGAGACTCACCTCGGAATGAACAGATACTGTTCCGATTYGCGAGGGAGATGGAAGGCCCCCCTCCGTATGAATCCTACTTCGGGCTYAGACTGATAACTTATTCCGATTTGCGAAGTAGTTGGAAGACCCCCGTCCGTATGAACCCTTCTACTGTGAGCTCAAACTCTTCTGACTTGCGAGCAATGTGGACGACCCCCGCGGCGACCAGTGTCGGAACCGGCAAACGATGGAAACTAAAAAGAATGAGCTAGGACMAAATTCCTGTTTGAGTTGAGACTCACCCCGGTATACAGTGAGAGCTTTTGTATGACTACTGTGATTTGAAACCTGAGAGCAAGGGCTGATGGAGGCSTGATTTGGGTTGCAACGCGGAGGGCGAGGRCTTTSCTGGGATGACTGATTTGATGGTAGGTGCCTCTTGGAAAAGRCGATTTGGGTGCGTGAAAGTCGACGACGAATCGGTCGCGACCCGCCGGGAGGTGCCGGAGGCCCTGCGGCTACCTTCACGGCGTCTTGTGCGCCTTTTGGGGGAGGGTGAACGGCTGAGATGAGGTTTGATCGGCATCGGACAGTACACAGGGGTGCTGTCGTGGCGCGTCCACCTGGATTGATGCACGGGGGTCGTTCGCGACTGGATTTATGGGGGAGGGTTAAATAAATTATTTGGGGGCCTCTGCTTGCAAATATGAATTCAGAATTTCCAAATTTTATCATATGTAGCAGATAAAAGAATTCTAGTGTTTTCTCTGGGAACAAAAAACATGGGCAATAAGGGGGTCAATTTGTCTTGGCCATTGCACTAAGGTATCTTAGCAATACCTATACTTGACAGCAGGGGTGAACATACCCCTATCTTGGACCCTCGGATAAAGGCTGAAATTTTTTATTTTCCACGCATGATAAACTTTGCAAGTTTTGAATTCATATTTGCAATCAAAGATTCCAAATCAACTAAGAAGGATGTACAAGGTAAATTAATCAATCACAAAATAGGGGGCTTTTTTATTTACTTGCACACTTGGAATGACTTGGAGGATCTGAGCAAGGGGGCCAAGTCACCCCGATCTAAGGTAAAACATCTCATTGTGGTCGAATGACACATAGTGAACACCTAATTACCCCATGAGTCCATGACGGTTTTTCAAACCATAAACAATGTCTAACTTGACACCCATGGAGTGATTAATGACCTCATTAGGAGCACCCTACTTTTCAAGTGTAAATTATTGTAGGAAGTGACTTTTTACGGCCTTCCACATTAGAAATTATTGCCACCACTTTAAGTGATTAAAATGAGCATACTAGATATAATTTTTGTTGGTTATCAGATAGCCTACTGATTCTATTAAGCAAATCACTTCAAAAAATCATAACAAATTCATACTTTGTCTAAAAAATATAATTTCAATTTCTCTCACTATTTCTCACACTTGTCTTTATGTGGGAAAAAATTTGAAAAATTTCATCAATTACATGAAGGCAAACTCCAAATTTTGACCACAATGGATTGTTTTATCTTAACTAACACAAGTTGTTTATTGACATTTTAGAAAAGAAAATTTAAAGTTAGTTAGGTGAGAATTTGGAGTTTGGCCTCACGCTACTGTTGAAATTTTACAATTTTTTTCCCACTTACAGACAAGTGTGAGAAACAGCAAGTGCAATTGATATTACAATTTTTTGATAAAGTATGAATTTGCTAGGAATTTTTGAAGTGTTCAATTTTCCATGGCCCAACATGATCTATAGATGATCCCATAGCCAATAAAATCTGAATCCATGATGCTCATCTCTCTACCTAATGCAATCACAATGTTTTTTAACGTGGAATGCCTTAAAGTCAATCCTTGTAATGAATTTCACACTTAAAAGTTGGAAGTCCCTTATGTCATCACTAATCACTCCATCACTATCATGTTAGACATTCACTAGTAGAAAACGCAAGAATTTTGACAGAATTATGTTGATTTGGTAGCTTTGTTTCAATCATTGTTCTCTTGATTTCAATAGAAATCAAGAAAAAAATTAACAGATTTATGTTGAAATCAACAAATCACTCTCTAGGACAATTCAAATCAACAAAATTTTGTCAAAATTCTTGCGTTTTCTACTAGTGATTGATTGTGGTCTAAATCTCACATAACTAAAAAACCCACAATGGGACCACTTCATAGGTGACCAAATAACCACAATGGGCCGTTTTACCTTATGTGCAACTAGACGCAAACAAGACATGTGGGGTTACACTAAGTTGTCATGGTAATGGGGTCCAATATTACATCAGGAATGAGGAATGAATTATATAGGATGTAGTGTTGAAATTGAGGAATGAATTATATAGGATAAAGATACAGTCCCCCGAAGTTGAAGCCATCACAATGCAGTGTGCTGAACCTAAATTGAACCTGAGAACTTTGAATGACTTTCACAAACTCAATACGTCTTGGATTGATCTGAAAATTTTACCATAGCAATTGGACTAGTATGCGCAACTTGTTTTCTAGACTAGCTCTTGTAATAAGCATAATTTCTCATTTGTGTGGAATAATTTTGATGATAGCCACTGTTGAATTGAAAGTAGACTCGTGTATCTTTCCTATGAAAAAAACATCAACAAAATTGCACTATTTTTGAGAAAATGCTACTGTTGAAAAGATTGATGAAGGATGTTCAATTGGATTGTACTTTTTACATACGCTGAAATGAGAATGTTGAAATCGGAATGCTCAAAAGTGCTCCAAAAACTCTATTTAAGTTTTTTTCCACAAGTACATATCATCATTATATTAATGTCTGATTTTTTTTCAACTCATTTTGAGGTGTACAGAAAAAGATATGAGGATGTGAAGTGACACCCACAATGTCTTTTCAAATCTCAAAAAATTCACCAAAAATCACACACTTATCATTTCTCGATTGGATTGTGTCAACGGATTCAAATTAAAAAAGCATCGAGGATCTCTTTGTTGTTCATGAGTTGTTAGTGAGGTTAACAGATCAAATTTGTTACAAATGTAGCTTCAAAAGCCACATGGTGGCCTTTCAGTCCTAGTGATGGTGGGAAATCATCCATTTTAATACTGTGGATATCACTATTTTAAAAAAAATTGAAAAATACTCAATGGAAGTGAAAGTACTATAGAAGATCTTCCCTTTCCACCCCTAATTCCGTGGATAAATAGTTGCACTTTTATATTGTACAGTTTGATTCTCTGTCATTCATCGGATGCAAAATGTCTACCGCGTTGTTCGAGGATTTATAATCTCAACAACATTCAAATGGGGTGCAAAAAACACCAAATTTTTCAACAATTTTCATCCTAAAGTTCACTAAGCATTCAATTGCATGGTTGTAAGGTGGAAGCACCTACAAAACCGTCAATATAAGCAATACAACATAGTTGGAAACAACTTTCCCTAGAATTAGTATTTTTGTAATATTAGCGAGTGAAAAATCATGAATATTCAAAAATAAAATAGATTTTTAGATGTCATTTGTAATTTCTATGATTTTTCAAAGGGCAAGTTTCCTAGACCATTGAAATTGTCCCATAGGTGGACCTAAATCTGAAATCTTCAAAATTCAGTAGTTAGTAAATAAAATTTAAAAATGTATCCTTCGAATTTGTCAATAAATTAAATTTTAGCATTTGGAGGTCACATTAACCAAAGTCTAGGGACACAATTAGGTGAGTCCAGGGTACAAGAATGGGAATATGTGCACTAATGGGTGTTTTGACCTTAGTTCAAAATCATCATAGTTGAGTTTCTCAAACTTGTGAACTTCTAATGATCAACATTTGGAAACTGAACTTCTAGCAATTTATAGAAGTAAGTAGTACAACTTCAACAACCATAAGTGTCATATTTGTGTAGACAAGTTGTGCACACTCTATAGAGAGGTCTTTGTTTTTGATAAAAATATCTAGCGACATTATCGCCTCACAATGGTCACGTGTTAATTTTAGGYTGTCAACTTTTTTGAATTACAAGTGTTTATTTTTGTCAATATGCATATGTAATACAGGCTTTTTTTTGTCTCTTTGTTCCCGTTACATACAAGCATTTCAATGGGGGCTATTGCCCACAATAGGTGGATCTAGAGAGTTGCCTTCAACAATTCCTAATTTATTCATACAAAACTCAGCAAATTACAACACCAATTTTGTTGGCATTTGTGTTCATTTCCTAAAAATCACACGCCTTCATATTCTATGGAGACCCTTAAGATCACCACATCTCAATTAAGTGTTAGTTTTAGGTACTACTACCTTAACAACTAACTAAAACTGGTTTCCATTGCTTCTCCAGACCTCCAACAATTAGAAGGCACTAGAGGGTTCAGAGGAGCTCTCGTTTAAACTAGTGTTTTCTATTTGAATAATAACTTAGAGCCTTTACTTTATTAGTTACTATTTGGAGGCCGGGTGGTCATGTAGGGATGCTCCTTCTTTTTGCCATTGATCCAGACATTTGGTCACTTTTTGACAAAAATCTATTGAAATCAACATATTTCTGTCAGAAAAAGACCGAATCAATGCGACCAAATCAATAGAAAAACTAAACTCTAGGCCTGGAAGACAAAATCCAAGGCCTGGAAGAATGGCTGGAAGAGAAGCTAGAGTTGTGCCTTTTAATGGAAAGCTGCTAGACCCTCTTGTTTAGAAGGTTCAACTATCCAATGGAAACATGATTTTAATAAAGTTTATAGCATGCAAAAAGGACTATATATAGCATGCAACATTTTGTTTTGTTCTTAAGAAAAARGGTCTCCACTTGATGCTCCAATCCCTCTAGGTCTATATTTTCCTTTTAGACRGATCAAAGGTTGGAAGGCTGGCCAGACTAACAACAACTAGACTTTGCGCAATTGAAAATGCTTGGAGGGTTTGGAACTAGAGCTTCTGGTAGGTAATAGACACACCCTCTTACATTTGGAGTCCAAGAGCCGGTTGCCATTGACAATTTGGACTTTGGAGCTCCAGACCCAGACGGTGGCTGCCTGGCTAGACACTCCAAGTACCCTTGCATGTTTCCATTAAAATCCGGGGAGGCTTATTCTGTAATTTTAGAAGCAAATTCCTTGGCAGAATTCGGTCGATGATTCAACAAGCCAATTCTGTTTGGCTGAATAAGCCTCACCATATTTTAATGTAAGAGAGCAAGCACTACATGGCCGATTATGCCCTGGCTCGCCCAGGCACGCTTGCCAGGACATAATCGGCCCTGTAGGGCCTGTTCTCTATTACATTGAGTAAGTTCTAGAGGAGAGAAGCTTCTGAATTAGTTCGCCACTACAGCTTCCAAATTTGAGCACCGTAGCTGCAAATTTGGCCGTTCTACAATTCCATGTTTTGTCTGCTTCCTCTATTTGTGTACCTCCGGCCCACATAACATTCTTAACCTTCATGGGGGGGGGGTCCCTTTTGCTCCTCAAAATCTGGCCCCCTAAGCAACCAATTAAGACATCTCCAGTCTCACAGCCCACTCTCTCCCAACCACGCCAACCAATGAAATTGCTTCTATTATAACCTTAATCCCCCAAGTTTATAGCGGAAGATTATACCTCCATCTGGGGGGAGGATACACACCCAGTTAAGAATGTTATGCATCCGTCCAGGCCCTCCAAGACTGCTAACGCGTAAAACAAGGACTAAAGGTTGGAGGGCTGGTTGGAGGTCCGGTAGGAGGTCCAATACTAATGACAACCTTAGGATTGTCCGATTTTTGGACCTCCACTTTGTCAATCGCAACCCGCTCTAAGGCTAGTGGCCTTGACCATTGATGAGTGGGATGGAGGTCTTGATTCTTCTGGAGTTTTAATCCCACCAATCATTGGTGAAGTCCAACATTGCTTGACTCCACTGGTAAGCTAATTTAACCTTTAAACAACGCCGAGGACGTTTTGCATCCGATGAATGGCAAAGAATCTTTTCTTGTAGGAGAGAAATGCTATCATTCATCCTTGGTATTAGGGGTGGAAAGGGAATATCTTTTCTAGTACTTTGACTTCTAATGAATATATTTAGCTTTTTCAAAGGTGATGATGTCACATTGTATCAAAATGCACGATTTCCACGGCCACCGGTCCGTCCTTCAAGGGTTAAGCCCCTAGGGCTTGGCTTTGAAAGAATCGTCAACAAAAAATGTTTTGAGTATTTCTTTGGCATGATTAAACATTCTAGACCCATTTCAATAGCAAACATGCCTAACATCAATCCATAAAAAACTTTCAACTTTTTATAAGATGTAGCTTCKTTGTGCATCCAACAATGTCCAACTACCTTTCTCATAGCTTCAAGGATGATGAAAAATGTCTTTGAATAGATTAAAGTCTATAAATATGTAGCATGGATGTAAAATTACTGAGAACATATTAAGTTCCTGTTGGACCTTGTTGGAATCATAAAAAACTTCCAAATTCTCATAATATGCAWTTTTGAGACACTGTATAAATGAACTCCAAAAATTTTAAAGTGTTAATAATAAGTGAAAGATAGAATTGACCCTATAATTCCATTTTACCCAATTTCATTAAGATTATGTTTATTGAAATATTACCAATATGACCTCAAAATGTCTTTATGGGTTGACTTCAACTATACATATACTTAGAGGGGAGTGCTAGCATGTGAGCAAGAATGTATGAGCCCATGAGCCTAGGAGTTTATATTGTAAACACCTTTTATGATTTTAGGTGTATGTATTACGAAATATATTATAGTTATCTATGTTATAAACTCTTTTTGTATTATAGTGTACCTACGCTATAGGTACATATGTTATAAACACCTTCAAATGGTTGTAGGTATACACCTACAACTAGATTCAATGCTGGTAGGCTTAAGTCTTTGCACTCACACGCTTGCATCCTCGTAAATATTGTACATATGGATGTCCATGGGTGTAAAGTTATAGAATTTGAAGTAAATTTTTTAATCCCTAAAGGACCAAGTAGCCCATCAGTTTGGGCCTTTTAAATAACTCCAATAGGTCTTATTGACTTCAAAGTCTAGAGTTTTTACATGAATTTGAGGATGAATTCTAATCATCATAATTTATGTATGAAGCTTTGTTTCACATATTCTTTTAAATAATACAGAAGTTAGAATTTTTTTTTATTTCAATGTCAAACTAAGCAGCAAAAAATAGATTCTAAAAAGAAAATAATTGTTACTTTTGGATGGTATAGATTGATAACTACTCAGTRAAACGGTTAAACCATTCAATTCCAAATAACAAGGTGAAAGTTATGAAGAGTATAATTTTGCAAGCATTGAAGGTAKAAAATTATACAAAGTTGTTTTTAGTACTAAATTTTKAAGATTTTTGAACAAAAACAAAATGAAAGGATTTTGRTTGTTGACTCAAACATTCTCAMCAATGGAATCAACAATTYTCAATCTYTTGYAAAATATTTAATGATTTAGTGTTTTCTTTTATTCAATAGCATCTTCTACTTTACGATTTTCTTAAAGATGAATATGAAAGTTTTTGGTTAGATTTTTTTCCATACATTCTCAATTCATTTTCAAAAATGTTGACTCAAATTCATAAGATATAAGACAATAAAGTAGAAGGTCCATAAAACACCCATCTAAGAGCTAAAACTAAGTTTGGAGGAGGTAAAACTTCTTGAAATATTTTTTAGTAAGTTTTCCTTGACATACAAGTAGAGTTGGCATGTAATTCAAGTTGTTTCGTTTTTTTGGAGCTTTGTGGAATTAGATATGATTTTTAGAAGGTGAAATGGCATAGGGCTCTAAAATCGCCTACTTCCTCAAATAAACATTGTTTGTACATTTGTGTAAAGATGAAAAATCAACATGTATAAATAGTGCGCATTTGAGGAGGTAGGCAATTTTAGAGCCTGAGCAAATTTCAAGCCTTCTACCTTACATGTTTTGTTTTTTAAATGTTGAAAGAGAAAACTTCAGCTTTTGAAAGGATTAGACACATATTCATTCTAAAATTTTGGAAAGATGTACCTAAATAAGTTAACCAAAGGACCCTATGTTTGGATTTGTTAAAAATAAATAAAATGTTGATGATGATTTTGGCCTTGCATTGGATATGAATATTTGCCAAGCTTTAATTTGGCCCTCTACACTTGAAARGACTTTAGGCATTAAAGTGATTTGGAATTTGTGCTTCAAATATGCCCCAATAGGACACTTTAACCTTAAGAATTCACTAAAACTTTAAAATATTCCAAATTTAAAAAATAATTATTCTCAAAAAGACAAAAACCTTCTTCACATAAACATAAGGTGGATCTACCTAAAGTGGTTCATTTATATTGACATGCATGGATGTCAAAATTACAATTAGAGTTTTATTTTTTATTTTTTGACAAATGAAAGTCATAAATGGATGATTGCAAGAAACACTTCATGTTTTTGCCTCAAAAAAGCAGTTTTTGGCCATAGAATTGGTTGTACGAAGTCGTACTACTAGAACTATGTGTCATCAATGCGCYTGTAAATGGAAACCTGTCGATTATACGCGCTTGAAAATCTATATCACTAATTCAGTATTATGTACTAGTATTATGCAGTACTATAGACTGTTGTTGAGTACTACAAAAGCCACTGGTAGCAGAAAATAGCAAAAAAATGGGTCTAAGGACCTTTTCATTTTTAATAATTAATAATAAAATAAAAATAAATTAAAAATATATTCATTTTGCTAGAGAAGATTGTGCTCATATTGCACCAAAGAATATATATAGGAATTTTTTTCACTCTTTGTAGCCTTTGCATAAAAGAAGGTCGCTTTGACCCATGTGTGCAATCCACAAGTTGCTATTTTCATAAAAATTCATGGTCGCTCCTTATAATGTTAGTAAATTTCCAACATGTCCAATTTGTGGCTTCAAATTCTCATTTTTGGATAAAAATATAGGACTACCCCCCCCCCCAATGGCCCAGGTAGACATCCAATTGGGAGCAAGTTAAAAATAATAAACTAATTTTTTAAAAATTCAAAAATTTCTTAGCGTTTGTAACTACCAGTTGACCACATGTAGCTTCATTCCAAGTTTCATGCGAGACGGACAAACAATGCAAAAGTTATGACCAAAAAATCACCCATTTGAGGACAAGGGGACAAAAAATAGAAGAAGTGTTTTTGCAATAACCCAAATCATATATAGATATAGATAAATAGATATATAGACTGAAAATACAAAATTCATTTTGTGATTGTTGTGAATTTTCAAAGATGAGATTTGAAGTATTATAAAAGTACATCTTTGAATTGCAAACACTAATTGGAACTCATTATTTGCAATTTTTTAATGGATCCAAAAATAAGAGAATAAGGATAAAATCAATAACTATTTAGGTGGCCTCACCATTAAGAGTAAAGAGACCTCAGGTAAAAGCACCCAAAACAATGCTTGTAAGGTAGAGATACCCTAATATAATACAAGTTGTTTTTAAACCCCTGAAAAATGACCTAGAGCAAAACAAGGTTGTGGGCTAAAGAAACATGTAGTATTTTGTAAAGTAGTCACAGTCACCGAGGCAGGTTTTGTGTCGGCCAATCTCCTGCACATGATACAAGCTTACAATTTCTTATTTTTGGATGTTTCTTTGACCACTTATGTGTTAGTCTATGATCAACAGTAGGTGCATCGACAAAGTTCTTTCAATATATTTGTATTGTATTCATGCAATGTTAGAAAAATACAAAACCAATTTTGTTGATTTTCTAACCTAGTTCCTATCAAGCGCACATCATTTGTTTTTGTACACACACTCATGAACAACAACCCTACAACAAGTGTCACGGCATTAAGGTAATTTTACCATTAGATGTTTAGTGAGGCCTTTAGAAGACTAGATTGTGAAAACGCAAGAACTGCACTACGGCAACACTCTGAAAGCAATTAGTTGTTTACGTACTGCATCAGGAACAACAAAGGGAAGAGGGTTGAAATAGTTTCTTAGAGCCCTCAAAAAACATCTAATGATTATTTATCCTAAAACATAGACTTCCATTGAAAGTGCCCCCCCAAAGTACCATTATTTGCTGTGAAAGCCATGAGAGGTTGGGGAAAGGAGCGGAGCTCCTCCTCACATTAAAACCCCCCGAAGGAAAATCACCGGAGAAGGTCCGTCACCGTGAAGTGCCAGGAAACCATCCCCTGAAGTACAAAACTGCGGTGTCCATTCCGCGGTGAAGAGATCCTCAAGTCTAGCACGAATTTCTTTGTTCTTGACTGAGTTTCGAATGTGTCTAAACAAAGCCATGCCAGCATGAATAGTAGCTAACCAACTGCTAGCTAAGATCCTCTGAATGCTCACTAATTGATCACTATATCTAGCGTTGCATCTGTCAGTCCATAGGTTCCAAAGGAGGAAAGTCCTCATCAGATCCCAAAGTTGGAACTTGTAAATGTACTTCCCTAATTGCTCCATGTCTTTTCTTCTATCTCTTCCAAGAAGAGCCTCTCAAAGGGAACTAATCTTGTAACCTCTGGCTGCCATCGCCGCTGCGTTGAACTTGGCCCACAACTCCTAAGTTCACTCACACTCCCAAAGGAGGTGAGTGCTGGTCTCTAACTCACAAGAACACATCACACAGTTCACCGTGGCTTGAGGGATCCTCAATGCCAACCAGTCACCTGTCACTACTCCTTTGTTCAGCACCTGCCATACAAACATGGCCTGTTTCCTTGGTCTACTCGTGTGCCAGATGAGTTTGAACGCTTGTTCAATCTCTACTTTGTTGAAGTTCTAGCTGCGGAGGTCCTGGACTGCAAAAGGTGTGTCTTCCTGCGTAACCCCTGCTCATATCCCCTCCTGACTGTGTACCCAAAGAAAGGCATGGTTTTTAAGAAGCCCACCTTCTTCCACTCCCATTCTCCCAAGTCCCAAATCTAGTTCTGCACTGCTCTTCTTTTCTGAACCCAGACCGCGCTTGGCCTGTTTGATATCCCCTCATGGTTGCACTCTTGGAAGAAGCGCGTTTTGGAGTCCCATAGTACTACTCTAGCTTGGTACAGCTTCTCCTTTGGCAGCTCAAAGTCTCCCTCCTCTTGCCTGAGGATCCCTGTTTTTCTGTCCCTTTGAAATCTGCTTGCGAGACCTGTGGGTTTTTCTTGATCATGATGGAAGAAGGCTCCATTCCCGGGTGAGTAAAGCCATSCCACTTTGCCTCTCTCTGGAAAGTCCCTGGGGTCCCAAGGGATATGCGAGATGATCTTCTGTCTTCTTACTCTCCCCTTCTCGTTCACTGTTGCCTTGTAGGATAGGAGAGTTTGAATGTCCTTCAAACTCAACCAATTTTGCTTGTATGTCTCCCTCACATCACCCACTGTCGTGATTCCTTCCCTTGCCCATAAGTGGAGTCCTGTATTTGGTCCAAATCCACGCAGGGTATCCTCATCTTCCAATATGAAGGAGTTGTCAAACAACGGTTGTCTCAGTAAGCTACAAGCATCTTGTGGCAGTTTCTTCTCCAACCCACCTCTTACAAATATGAAGGCCTTCAAATAGGCCGTAAGAAGTGGGGAAAAGTTGTTTACCTTGAGTCCCTTCCTAAAAAATATCCAGTTGGCTGATTCATGCCACTTTTCATCTCCTAATGGCCTTCTTGCCTCAATCTTGTACCGCATCAAGGTCTTCCAAGGCTCTGGTCCTGGTGATAAGCCCTTGACAACCAACTTGGCTAACAGTGCTTGTGTCATGATGAAAGGGTCCAATACTTTGATCCCTCCCTCCATCTGTGGTAAAACACATGTGGACCACCTTAGAACTTTCGCCATACACTTCTTGTCTCCCCTCCCTGTCCACAAATACTGCGAGATGAGAGATCTGAGAAGGCTGCAGCTCCTAGAAGATATGCCGCAGCATGATGCTATGTACCAGCAAGTAGCTAGTAGTATTTAATTACAAATGATCACCCTCCCTGCTTGAGAAATTGTCTTGGCCGCCCAAGACCTTAGCTTCTTCTTGATTAACTCTATCAGGGGTTTAGTGTTCTTGTCCGCTGGTAGGTGGAAATTTATCAGCGGCCCTAGATATCTGACCCCTTCCCCTGTTGGGACCCATTTGAGTCCTATGTTCTCCCCCCACTCAAAGTCTCTCACTCAGTCACTCTGCCTGACGCCCAAATAGCCGCCGTCTTGTCCTAGTTCACCTTTGAACCGGAAGTCAAACATAAGATCCTCAATACCTCAGAGGCCCTGTCTAAATTCGTCTTGGTTCCCAATAAGTATAAACTGGTGTCGTCAGCAAAGGACATGTCTGTGACTGATGAACCATTAGGTAGCTTGAAGCCCTGCATTCCGTACCTTCTGTCTTTAAGTATGAACCCCAATGCATCCAACACCACTACAAAAAGAAAGAGAGCTAGCGGACATCCTTGTCGTACCGATCTGGTTAACTCAAAGTCCTCTCCAACTTTTCCATTCACTATGATAGCTAAGGCAGCATTCCTGTATAGGGACATCACTCCCTTGATGAATTCATGATGGAAACCCCTTTTCTCCAATACTGCTTTTATAAAACCCCATGAGATCCTGTCATACGCCTTTTCGAAATCCAACAGCAGAAGTGTTAGATCCTGTCCTGACTCCTCCGCATAGTGCATCGCCTCTTGTGCCATGAAAATATTATCAATAATGCACCTTCCTCTCACAAAACCGGTTTAATTTGGCCTAATGATCTCTGGTAACACCATCTATAGCCTCCGCGCCAATACCTTCGCCACCAATTTGTAGAAGGACCCCATAAGATGATGGGTCTGAAGTTCTTGATCAGGGTCGCATCTCCTCCTTTTGGTATCAATGCTATCAGCCCTTTGTTATATTCCTTCGATATTTCTCCCCCTTTCAAGACCTCTCTCACTGTAGCCAATAAATCTGCTTGCACATTGTCTGAACACATCTTGTAAAAGTTCGTGGGGATACCATCACTCCCTGACGCTTTCTTGGTAGACAATTCCTTGATCGCATTTTGGACCTCCTCCAGCGATACCTCCTTGGAAAAGACTCCATTCTATTGCTCTGTTATTGTCATTTGAACGCTGCTCAGTACCTGACTATGTGCCTGCGCCATTTCCGGGCTCCCCACCGGCTCCCTGTACAAGTCCCGGTAGAAGTCCGAGATGGCTTGAGCTTTCTCCTTCTGTCCTGTCAGCACGTTATCTCCAACACAAGATTTCTTGTGTATATCTCTGTAGACTTTGAAGAATTCCTTTGAACACCTGTCACCATTCCTCATCCACTTTGCCAAAACGGCGTGGTAGTGGTTATCTAGCAACTGCAAGGTGATCTCATGCAACTTGGTTTTTGCTCCCTTGAGCTTTTCAACTACTAAACTGTCTCCAAGTGTCAATCTCAAGATCTCCTCCACTTCTTTGATCTCCCTTAGACATCTATGTTCAGCCTTGTATCTTAACTCTTTCCTGGGTTTTTCTATCCTCCCTGCTTCCTCAAATACTCTCTTTTGAGCTCTGCCTATCCAGTCCATCTAAGACGCATCTTGTGTTGGTCTAGATTCACTTGCCCAAGCTTCTCCGAGTTTCTTCCTCAACTTTTCTTCCTGGAGCATGTCCAGTGCCATATGTTGTCTTCTCTTCTTCGATCGTGTTCGGATCGTTGACTGCAACCTCAGCTGCACCGTCGTGTGATCTGAAATCTTGGTATGTGGGTGGGTGGTCAGTTCCCCTCCTTGACCAATCAAGCTGCTTGATACGTAGTACCAATCAATCCTTGCCCCTCTGTGTGATGCGCCCTTCTGATTGTTGTCCCATGTGAATCTCTTCTTCGAATCCTTCCGGATCGTGTCTGCACTCTACACATCCTCTAAACCGTAATGGTTCAGCAATCTGTTCCATGCAGCCTTCTCTCTTTTGTTCGGATTTGTGCAATACCTACAGCTCCCAACTCTGTCCTCTCGGTCCTCCACCATATTGAAATCCCCGGCAATGATAAATCCTTGTCCAGCTATGTCTGCCGCCACTAGGTCTTGCCACAGTGTTCCCCTCTCTTGCGAGGATCTTGGTGTATAGATGTTCACAATGGAGAGTGTAAAGCTGCCTTCCGCTCATAAGGTAACATACTGAGCTCTTCCTTCGACAACCATTCCTTCTCCAATAATCATAGATCCCATGCTGTTGGAAAACAGCATTCCAGGACCAGCTCTCCATCTCCTTGTAAGACTCTGTATCGCTGGATTCCAAGCCCTGCGTCCATTAGCAAATGGAAGGCTTCTCGTCCTGCTCTGACATTTGGCTTCCTCAAGCAAGTGCTCTTGTAGCAATATGATCTGAGGTGTTCTCTCCATCCTCTCAAATATCTTTCTGATATGAACCTGTTTTGTGGACCCTTTCTGCCCGGCCCTAACCCCTCTGATGTTGAGGGTGGCCATTATCTAGTACCATTATCTAGTGGTTTTTTTTTTCATTTTTTATGAATTGGTAAAGTGGTGATATTAAGTGTTATAGTGGCGCTCCAAATGTTAAGAATGTGTGTCCTCTCTTTTGAGGAGATAGTGATGCACTGTTTCATATTGGATTATTTTTCATAACCCCTCCAATTCATTTTATTTGGGGATTTCTGAAAAATAATTTGATTTGAAAATAATCTGGAAATTCTAATACCCCCTCAACCTTATATATTTTCAAAACGAACTTGTTTGGCAATCGATATGGGTTAATTGGTTTTTGTATCCATTTTTGTACATGTCCATATATATATACCGTATGCATATCGTATCCCAGTATTTGTATCAAGATCAACGACAGAGAAGGGGGGTTTTAATTTTTTTCAAAAATAATCAATGGCTTGATTTTTGGGAGGGGAAGAGGGCGCTAATTAATTGAACAGGAGTGTTCCTCTTTTTTGAGGAGATAGTGGCGCTTCAAATTTCAACATTCATCCACATAATTATTGAATAGAAAATATCACATTAGCACATATCACATATCCATAATTATTTTTTCATCCAAAATTTGGCAATTTCATTCAAGATTTTTTTTTTAAATTTGAAGTTTGTTGGCAATTTTGTCCAAAATTTTATTGTTTATGTTCCACGGGCATGGTGCAATGCCCATTACTTTGGTGCAAATTCAAAAAAATCACCCCGCCCTATGTTGCTATTAAGTTGTTCCCTTGCTTCATTGTCAGTGGCTTAATTGTGACTAGTGTACCTATCCATTGCTGACAAATAGACTTTCATCTTACTTAATTGTGACTGGTATACCTATCCGCTATTGACAAGTAGACTTCCATCTTAATTGTGACCAATGTACCTACCCAATACTAACAAATAGACTTCTATCTAACTTATATAATTGTGAATCATATAACTATCCATTGTTAGCAAGAAGACTTCCATCTAACTTAATTGTGACTGGTGTACCTAACCACTAATGACAAGTAGACTTCTATCTTGCTTAATTGTGAGTAATGTACCTACCCATTCCTAACAAGTAGACTTCCATCTTACTTAATTGTGAGTGATGTACCTACCCATTCCTAACAAATAGACTTCCATCTTTCTCAATTGCTATTGGTGTACCTATCTATTACTAACAAGTAGACTTCCATCTCACTTAATTGTGACCGGTATACCTATCCATTGCCAACAAATAGACTTCCACTAAAAGTTTTCTCTTACTTAATTGCAACTAGTGTGCCCCGTGTAGTTGCCACAACCAAAACAAATTCCACAGCCATTAGTAAATTTTAAAACCCCCAAAAAATCAAAAATCAATAACTTTCTCATTAAGTGTCAGAACACCACGGAACCAAACCTATGCACTCCTTACCGAGGGCTTTCCAACAATACCAAACACGCCATTGGAGGGCGCACACTCTATTTTATAAATTTTTAGACCTAAAAATAACTCAAAAATCAATAACTTTCATGGCATAGGTCAATACTCCACAAAACCAAGCCCGTGCACCCCTCTTCATTGCGACGGTACCAAGCACGCAATCGGAAGATGTATGGTATGGGAGATCTCAACCTAACAGACAAACAAATTAAGGAAGAATATTCCATGCTAACTTAATGTATAGATTGATGTACTCCCTCCGTCCCATAATGTTCTTCCTGTTGGCCTTCTTTTTTTGTCCCAAAATGATCTTCCCATTGCACTTTTTGATGTTGAAATTAATCAAATTTGGCTTAAAATTGTTATTTGGGACTAGCAAAACAACTCTAAGTGGTTGTTTTTGCTCCATCCATGCAAACATCAAGCAAAAGACAAATATAATGATTGAAAGCATCAATCCACTCTTACAATTTTTATTTTTTGCATCTCTTTGAGTATTTCCCAATTGAAATAGATTAAGCTTTAGAAGCCAAATCAATGCTTCTACTCACATTATCGACACTAAATGGTTAGCCTCGAGATGATAGCACCTTTGTATTCAATAACAAGTTGGTAGACAGGAAGCTTTTGTCATGGCTCTTCTCCAATCCCACCACCTAAGCGAAATACTTGAATAGCAACTTCACGTGCCAGAGCATCTGCAGAAGTTTGTGTCCCAGCCTCGGCATATACACGAACTACATCCTCGGTTCCTGATGGCCTGACGAAAGACCTTCCTCCCTCGTACTTCTCTGCAGTGCCCAGATAAAAGAGGATTTTAGATTTCCAAGAGTACCTCTGAATAAAAGCTATCAAGGAACAGRAAAAGGTTCTCATCAGACCCTGCCCCCACCAAGGAAATACCGCAGAGCCAATTAGCTAACTGGAATTAGTTACCAAATGCCTATTGTGTCAGTGCGCAAATTGKTGCCAGTCCTGCTAACTGACTTGTAACAAATTAAATTCATCTCCAGCAGTACAGTTATCTACCTGATTCTGCATTCATTTCCACCAGTTACCAGAATACCATGATTTTGGACAAGTAACCTAACTGTGTCTATACCAATGGTTCCAAGTTCTAAATACGCCAAGCGGGTTACCAAACTTGAATGCCTAACTGTCTATAAGGTCTCTTGCAAGTGCGGGCACACAACAGTATAGCAAACTGCCAACTAGTTAATGGGACATAACACCCCAGTTAGCTGATTGGCGCTACTTGGTTGTTGGGGGTGGGGCTTCAGAAGGGTTGCATCACCACTTTAGAGAGCTTTTGCAAATACTCACCAACTGCTGCATCGATTGCATCTTGAAGGAGAGACGGGAAGGCAACTTTGGTCTCCGCATCAGTCGTTTTGAACACGGATCTATCTGCAACTTTCACCTGCACAGTGAAATAAGAAACAAGATTGAAAGAAGTTCAGACTCTCGTGAAGCATCTTCGAATTCCAGATAGACAAGTGCACGGAGAAGGATATGTACTGTACATCTGAACTAAAACGATGCATGTAGTGCACAACAAAAACATACAAGGATTTTACTGCGTCCTTCTACACAAATGTGAAGACAATGAATAGAGTTGACATAACATAGCTATTATTCTAGGACTGAGATACACAAGTTGGGAATGAGTTCCGWGCAGCATAGCCTCTTACCTTAAGCTGCCGACTGGGCAGATCTGTGTACATAGCGTTCCATTGTTGCAGTGACCAGTTTCGATATTGGAGAACAGTCTCCACCATTAAAATGCCACTCAGTGCATCTCCTACAGCTTGATTCACCATCTCACTAACTGCTATCAGCCTAATGGCAGCCTGGTTTCGCTTCCCCTCTTCATCGGAAGTACAAATCAACCCTTTAGTCAAATTACCATCCGTACAATGAAACATCATAATGCCACAGAATCCAACCATTGTGAAGTCTTGAAAATGAACACCACTCCTCGTGACTAACCTTCTTCTCGTGATGCCGCATCGTGCAACCATTGTAAGAAGCTGTCACTGAAAAGAACAGTTCCATGACCGTTCGCCTCAAAATAAATCCCTACATCATACTGATCAGCTCTTTTGTGCAGATGTTTCACCCCAGTTGGAGTTACTGCAGCTTCCAAGCCCAGTACTTGGTTGATGTATTTTGTGGATGCGCCATTTGCGTATGCTGTTTGTATGACAGCAACTTTTACGGCACCAAAACCAGGTATCTCACTGCTGGGAGTTGCTCCAGACGACGGACTTGTCCCTCTCAAAATTTGTAGCTGATCCATAATGAAGGAGGCAAATAATGTGGCAATCTTATCACCATCCAACAATTGTAAAGAGGCAGAAGTGGAGTGGCTTTTCTCCAAGTAGAAATATACCAGACGATCAGCATCACCATCAAGACTTGCACATCTGAGGAACAGTCCACAGTGAGTCCACAGACACAGTAAACCAAGAACAACGAAAATTAGCACAAAATTCTACGGAGTACTAAAAATCTGCAGATAAAGCACCATGGTTTGAGAATTAGAAGTACAGATGGCACCTCTTCGACGCCTCCGAAGAAGACTCAAAGCCACGAGGAGGAATCCTCTCCTTTTGCACAAAGTCTGCACCAACACCGTCGTTCAGCAATCCYTCTCCTTCCAATCCAGAGTTCCGCACCTGTAGCCTCAAACTTGGTGTGATTTTCTGTAACAGTAATAACTTCATAGCACCCACGCCATTGGCTGCATCCACAATCAGGTCCTCATGAACGGTGCCCTCTCCCAAGCCACTTTGTCTTAAATCTGCCAAAGTGCTGTCAACACACGTTCAAACTACAGTGCTTGCACAGTGATGTGATGTAAACAGAAAAATCATAAACATTTACAAGTACACTGAAAATCAGCGCATGAATTTAGTTTCAGGACTATGAAAGGGCGGCAGTTAAACCTGAAGGCATTGGAAAGAGTTCCAAAGTAGTCAGACTCGGTCGCTGGAACCCTTTTATTRGCACAGCGGACCATCCAGTGCAACTGAGGAGTGGTCAAGATACCCATGTCCTGAGCTTCAACTCCCCTGACAGCTTCTACACCCTTCAGCCATACACAGATTTATGGCCACTTCAGATTGAAAAGGTCTAAGCAACACGCTTACCGCAAGGAAAATTCTACATCTGCACCTGGATTGGTGCAAAAATTCATCCTTATTCACTTTACCTTGTTTCGTTCATTTCCGGCTAAATATTAGTCCAATTATCAAGAACAAGCAGAAGCGGTGGCACTTACATCTTCCTGTATGGGAGGCTAGRTCTGTTGAGACTACAAGAATTCACGTTACCTCATGGAGCTCGATTGAACACTTGTAACCTAAAATGAGTCATAAGTTAACATAAATGCAATGGACTCTATAAAGCTTGTTATCTCAAGCATGTTGCACTGACCATTGCAATMTAAAGTAGCCTTATTAGAGGAGAAATTTGAAGTTGCAATGATTGATTAACCCTGTGAAAAGCAATAAAAATTGAATCACATAGAAAGMAGCCAATTACTTTGAGCGCGACTTCGAGGAGAGACTGCCCACTAGGTCTCGTGTCTCTTCCGAGGAACGCCCTCACCCCAGACTTGCCTCTTTCTTGGATCTTCTCTTTCTTCAAAATTTCCTCCACAACCTTCAACACAGACGTACAGGGTTGTAACCAATCGAGAAACACGTGGATTTAGACGAAGAAATTTGCATCGTAAATAAGGCAATTGCTGCACACCTGAACGAATCCATCGGCATCTGGAGCGTTAGCCAGCAAGTCACAGTATGATTCCCACGACACGGCCAGCATTCCGCCACTGGGGTCCACAAGCTTGACACCGTTCTCATGCACAGGGTTGTGTGAAGCAGTGATCATCAATCCCGTGATAGCCTGCGTGCAAATTGAACGCAATGCAGCCAGCACTCCCATGCGGAAGATAGTGGATGGTAATAGTTCTGCATCTGTCCGGAAGCCGGCTGTCCCATACGAGAATTTAACATCTGCAAACGTCGCCAAGGAAACCYTAAAACCTAATGAACAACGACGTACAAGACCTCCGGATTCGCTAATTTGCAAGGGGAAAGGCAGCAATGTTAAGGTAGAGAACACTAAAGTTTAATTCTGCCTCTTATTCACTGACCCCTGTTACCAACAGCACCTCATCTCTTATAGTACACATCGTTGAACTTGGATTAGGGTGTAAGCATGACTTGGTAAAACCTCTACTCTTATGATTATGGTATACATCTGATGAGATGGGGCTGTCTATTGCCCCTTCAGTGGCGATCTACAACATCATACTTTGAATGATTAAGAAAGAAATGATCATACATTGACTGCAAACAATTTGATCTCAAGAGTTTGGCACTTTTTGCTAAGGTAATCTCTCCTCTGTGCTCAATTGAGTGAATCCAATGAAAGCACACTCCTACGTGTTGCTAAAATGATTACAGTAACGGAAAGAGCAGCCTCTGCCTTCTTGCCACAAGGGATTCAAACAGAACCAGAACAAAACATGGAGCTCCAAGTATGGAATTACAGAGCACCTGGAGGCAGCGGGAAGAGAAGCGCGGCCTCGCGAAGCGCTGACGTGTCAAGGAGCGCCATAGCCACGGAAGAACCAGCAACTGAGGAGGAGTAGCGACCGAGTACGCGGCACGAAACTAGGCAAGCGAGCCGGGAAGGGAAAATGGCAGGGCAAGGAAGACGTGTGATAGCAAGCGAGCACATAATACTCTCATTCCTGCCAAAAGCTATGAAACCAAGCAAGCACGTCTGAAATTCTGAGACAAGGAATTCCAATGTGACGGAACGATGACGGGTGGCAAATGAGTGACGAAGAGAATATTAGGGTTTGGGTTTTTTGATGATTCCCCTTATGTCTTCGTCTTCTATCAACCTTTTCTCACTCCTTTGCTGTCTGTCTCTTCTCCAGTCGCATGCCACTTCATGAGCTGAAGCTCGCGGAAGACATCAAAGCAGCGAAGTTGTAATTATGGAGACCGCAATCCCAGTTATGGAGAACGCACTAAGGATAAATGAATCTGTTTCCGTCCTCTCYGCAGTGGGTCTGCGCAATCAGTGAAACCTTCAACAAAGGACTCGGGATAGAGTAAAGACACGATCGACACAAAAGAAGAGCCAATTGACAGAACGTWGATGGAAAGAAAAGGCGACCCCTCAAAAAGTAAAGCTGACTTAAAGAAAGAAAAGTCGGTTTCTAGAAAGAAAAGATTTACACGCACCGTGCACGTCTTTGCTCCCTGGCGAGCTCACCATCTCAGACTGTCCTTTCTCCAGTCCCTTCAATTCCATGCCATAAATCTTTGGATCCCGACCCCAATTTTTCCCTCCAGGATTGTTGCACAGGGCATTCTTCTTCCGCTCACAAACAATCCCATCTCGATCACAGAGCTCAGGTTTTACCCTTTTGGCTTTCAATTTCTTCCATCTTGATTAAGGCTTTGGTTGGCTTGCATTTCGTAAGCTCCAATTCCTATTTGGTTCGAACTTATCCTCAATTTCGACAGTTCTATCTCCATGTCATGGCTTTCAATTGGATTTTAGTTCTTTTTGTGGAAAGCAGAAATTTCTATTGAAATTCTCGATTTGTGTTACAGGAGGTCGAGTTTTGGGGATGGGAGATGAGTCGCCGTTCCGAGAGACTGTGCTGAACGGCAAGGTGGCGCTCATCACGGGCGGAGGCTCCGGTATTTGCTTCGAGATTGCCAGGCAGTTTGGTCTCCATGGCGCGCGGGTGGCAATTATGGGGCGACGGAAACAGGTTCTGGAAGCTGCAGTGGCTTCCTTCAAGAGCCTTGGCATTCAGGTGTTGCACCAAACCCTGTTGAATCTATTGAAATTCGCTGTTGTATCTCTGTGAGTGTTAGAATTTGTGTCATAGTACTGTAATGCAGTTCTCCTTGAAATTCGTTCTTTGTATCCCAACATTGAGGATTGGAACTTGCTTGTCGACYACTGATTTGTACGTGCTTACCCTAGGCTGTCATTGGAACATCCGCCTTGTAGTTTGTAGTCTGTTCTGRTACTGGATASCGCTCCTTGAAACAGCACTGAATTAGGGTTTAGCGTTGGGGTCCAGCATTTCYCCTCACGGCAACAAAAAATGTCTACCATATAGTTGTGCATCATTAACCATTCTAATTAGTTTTCATAGCTGATCAATGTGTTGTTTGTYGGCAATTGGCCGATTTTATCTTCTTTCATGTGTATGAAGTGGCAAGAAGAGATACATGAATGGCAAAGACCCTGGGAAATAGATGTATGCTCTTGCTGGCATGGAATGGAGATGCTCTTAAATTTTTTCCGTTGGTGCGGTTTGCTATTTTTGAGAATCTGGATCTGTTTTGTGAAGTATATTAAGTAAGGGTCACCTTTTTGTATATCACGTTGAGAATTTTTAGTTCGTGCATCTGTTGCAATACAACTGATACTGTTGAAACTGGTCAATGTTGCGATCCTTGGTCAAGCAGGCTGTAGGTATAGAGGGAGATGTGCGCAAGGAAGCTGATGCCAGTCGTGTTGTGGAGACGGTGGTSAATGAGTTCGGCAGGCTTGACATTCTTATCAATGGTGCCGCTGGGAACTTTCTGGTTGCTCCCGAAGACCTCTCTCCGAATGGCTTCAAGACTGGTAAGGCCGATTTGAGACACCAACTGTGATTGATACACAACTTGTTACTAACTTTGTTTTCCTTTTAAATTTAATAATTATAATGCTTGCTTGTAATGTGCATCGGTCATATTCTTTAATCGTGGCATGGCACTTCGCCAAATACGAGAAGTGTTCTAGTTAGACCTCATGATTTCTAAGGTTCTTTTGAGTAGGACATACGGAGACTTTTTTTTGCCCAATTTTATTTCGTTGCAATGAGCACATGCAATGTTCTCCATCGATTTTGGTGATATAGAAGTTGGACCGTTCTGAATTTATGCTTTTCACATTGTGATCAATGAAACTGGTACCAAACRTTTTCAATAAAACTCCAGACACTTACTTGGGGACTTACGGAGTATTTAAGAACATTGATGCCAAATTAGAGTACACCAAGTGAAAATTAATCTCATATRTGAAATTGGCTCATTRTTCAAATTGAGCTCAACTTTTTCAATAAGATGTTAGGGACTTCTTTTCTTGACAATATAGAAGTTGGTCAACAGGGTTTTACTAGGATGTAAATGTGTGCTTGTCAATATTGTGAAGACTTCAAGGTCCTATTTTTATTGAGAGGGTGGGTTTTTTTTATGGAAACTGTGTAGTTATGGACATCGATGCACTTGGAACATTTACTATGAGCCGTGCGGCCGTGAACTATTTAAAGCAGGGAGGCCAAGGGAAGGGRCCAACCGAAGGTGGAGCTATCATCAACATCAGTGCCACGTTACATTATACAGCAACTTGGTACCAACTGCACGTTTCTGCTGCTAAGGTGCAACTCTTGTTTCTTTCTTKWAGGTTATTCCTTTTTGGGTGTAAATCGCTTTTAWRATCWTTTTTTGCACTCGCAGGTGTTGAAAATTGTGGTTGGATAACSCTTAAGTAATCAAATGGTCAAAAGKAGCCTCTTCTARAACTCTMGGAGTTGTAATAMATCACWTAGGAAGGCMATGAAATGTATCAGTAGAGAGAAATATGTTTTGGAAGCAACTAGAAATATATTTTTGATTGTTAGCTTCTTACTTTTAGATYGTTCACTTTAGGATWTTGGAAATTGATTGTTGRCTGGYAGCCATCAAWTTKTTTTCTTTGACAACGGTTTTGCTTTTGCTGTGCAGGCTGCTGTTGACAGTCTTACAAGAAGTCTAGCTTTAGAGTGGGGTACAGATTACAATATCCGATGCAATGGCATTGCCCCAGGCCCAATAGCTGGAACACCAGGCATGTACAAATTGAATCCGGAGGAAGCTCGSATTTCAGCTGAAGATWGTGTCCCTCTTGGAAAGTTRGGTGACAAGTGGGACGTTGCCATGGCTGCCATTTTTCTTGCATGTGAAACAGGTAATTCCTTCTTTTCAAATTATCGACAATCATATGCTTTTTTCTTTTAGCCTAGTGAATTTCGGTCTATTAATTTGCTGAAGTGAGAACGTTTGAGTTCGTGCTTCTATATGGTGCTTATTGCTGTTCAAAACTGGACCCTAGCTAGTCCCTGCCATAACATAAGCTACGTCTACTATGTTACTTCACCGTGAAATAATTGAAATAAGCTACATAGCCTCTCGTTTGCACTGTTGCTGCTCTGTAAAATGGACAATCTCCTGTAGTTTTGTCACTGCACTATAAAGTGGACATAGAGTGTCTTAGCTTTGTAATTGTATTTTTAAATGGACAGAGTTTCTCTTAGCTTTGTAGCTACATTACGAGGGGTATAGAGATCTTATGGTTTTTTAGTTCCACAAAAGATACTATGCCTCTCATTGCAGGTCCCCAAACAATATCTGCAGTCTCCTTTGGGGATCGAGTGTCTGTATTTGTATTGTGTGGTTTCATCGTTGTTTTTATAATGAAAGAACCGTATGCAATGTGGCAGGTAAGTATATCAATGGTGCATTACTTTTGGTAGACGGAGGCGAATGGTTGTCAAAGCCACGCAATATTTCCAAGGAGCAATTGCGCCAGTTTGGTCGTGCAGTTGAACAGAGATCCAGGACAACCTCCTTGCCAAAYAGCAAACTTTAATTCATTTCGTGGCCTAAGATTGTAGGCTACTTCATTGAACTGACTAGGTCTTGTAAGGCAATTCAGACAATTCAGAAAATCAATGTTAGTTAAGTATTGAATCTTCTACTGCTTAGTAATTGGGAATTCTAGGACAGTGAAATGAATTATAGCTCATATTGCAACACATAGATTATTTACTCAATTGTAAGGCCCCATGCAGTACCTTTCATTACATCAAAAAATTTCAATCACCATTCAAAGTAACGATTCTTACATTGTTATATATTTTGTATACTCTAGATTTTATCTAGAATCAAGTTGTAAAGTTGCATATGTATGTGTGTCTTCATGTATCATGAGGGCAATTACACACGGAAATGGTGATATGAATGAGAGGGCAATTCTACATGAAAATGATTGTATGAGTAATCTAACCTCCACTGAGTACTCTTGGTGTTTTTTTAACCCTTGAATGACGTGGAGGACGTTTATTGTTCTTTGGATGACAAAATGAGTACTCTTGGTGTTTTTTTAACTTTTGAGGGCGACGGACTTTGGACTATGCCGTGTAGTGTGAAGCGTTGAGAGTCCAAAGTCTTGGGTTTCTGAAATTTGATTGGCTGAAATCGATGGACTCTCGATCTTGTGCCGTAGTGTGAAGCGGACCTTAATGAAAGGGTTGCTTTTAAAATGGTGAATCTCAACATGCCAAGTTGGCTTAATTGTGGCTTGAAAAAACGAGTATTTATTAAGTTCTTGAGAGGTTTCCAAAACATAATCAAAACTGACGGTTGATGAGGTGGCAACCTATGAAGGAGTGTTCAAGCATGTTATCTACAAATGACAACTAGTCTAGGAATGATTTTCACCTGGGTTGTGCAGTACATTCTATACTCGGAACAAATTTAGGTTATAATCACACAGCAACTGATCGTTAAGGGAGAGGCACCCAATGGCGTCCTTGTACCCAATGTCATCCAAATCTCCAAGACATAATCATTTCAGGCTATAAATGTAGGTAGGCGGTACATGGCTTATTTCTTTGACCTAAAATAACAAGCAGTCTACAGTCCCGCTACATTTACGTTCTAGAATGAATGCTTGACCTAGAAAAGGACGGCATTGGGTACATGGACGCCATTGGGTGCCTCTCCCTTATATAACATAAAACTAAAAACATATTCCATGTCCAAACATTGACTCGATTCCAGCAATCACTATAAGGTCAATGCAACACCTAGAAAGGCGACAAGAAGGTGCTGTAACAACTCATCAAGAGCACTGTCTTCCACACAGCAAGTGCAATCTTCGTAACCTCTAAACTACAAAACGTGATAAATGAGCTAAATTTAAATTTAAATATAAAATTCTTTTTTTTTAATTTCTAGAAAATAAGGAATCTGATTTCTATCAAGCAAGACATATCCAATAAAATTTTCAAGTTAATTGAGCTCATACTTCAAAATTTATAGTGGATGGAACTCCGCAATTCCAATTGTGACGCTAAATAGTTAAATAATACTACTCTTTCTTGCATTCACCCAAATGGAATTTCATTTTTTATTTTTTGAGAATTTCACACAACATGTACCCAAGGAGTAGCCTTAAGGCCCAACAATTTTCATACCTATTGACTACATGGTTAAGAAGTTATTGCATGAAATTTGATTTTCATTGCTCAACGGGCCACTTGGGCAACTCAAAAAAACTCTTAAAAAATCAATTTTTTTTAAGAAATAAAAATTTGAAAAGGATTCTCTATATTTATATAAACTTTAAACCATTCCATTTTGATTGATGAGATGAAAGTTGTGAGGCGTTTCAGTTCGCGGGTAGGGAGTCTTTCTAAACCATACCTAAGATCTAAGGAAGTACTCTGTATTTGTTTGTAGCTTGAGATCAAAGAATATATAATACAACTCTATTTAATTGGTGAACCAAAGGGCAAACATATAGCATACGAGGAGAGACTAATTAAGGTAGACTGCTCTTAAAGCGACCATTTAAGAGCTGATTGCGTTTCTAGGCAAGCTAAACTCCTTGAAACAATTCTCACTAAATTTTCATAGGAAGAAAAAAGGAATTGGCATCTAACCCAAGTCGTTTCATATTTTCCAGACCTTCAAGGAATTAGTTACAAATTTTTGAAGTTGAAATGCAGTGGTCACTAAAAGCGACCACCTCTTGAAATGTACATCATTGGAACATTTAAGAAAGAAAAATGTACCTCTATATCATGATCGCTTTAAGAGCATGTGCGCTTTAAGAAAAGACTACCTTAACATCAAGTGTTATCAAAAAATCCAAATCATTTGCAACAGAATTTAAAGATGTGTACATGATTGTACAGACTTCAAGCGTGTAGCCAAAGCCTCATCTTCAATTTCCAAATCATTGAATCTCTGTTTTGGACTGGAGCCCCACACCAAATTAAAGCACAGCCATGCACAAGTTTTCACCGTTCAAATTGATAAGGTCAATGCAATATTTTTCAAATTTTCACAGTATGGGATCAAATAGTGCAGCTACTTACATCGTACTAGCTACTTATATAATTTATCAGATGTCTTGATCGAAAAATTAAAGGCACAAAGGGGAGAACTCTTGAACACCAACTAGAAGCAGATTTGTCAGACCTCCTTAAGGGTCGGGTGGTAACTAAGAAGCCATTCATATGTGACAAGTTGTGATTAACTGGACATGTTCTTCGTATTTACAGAGAGAAGACTCAAAACATGCTCATATGAATTCGGGTTCAGTAAAGCCTAGCTACAGTAAGGTGGGTACACCCAAAAGTGCCACAAATTGGTACTGTGTCTAGTTACTATTATTGGGATGATCAGAATTTCATATATCGCCTTGTTGGCAAATGAAAGCACAATCCAATGCACCAAAAAACGCAGCATTTGGATACAGTATGAAAAAGTTATTAAGGGTCAAAGTTTGTTTCTGAAAGCGCCATCTACAGTTTGTGTACATGATTGATTTTAGAAATGTACATGGATTGTAGATGGCGCTTTAAGGTCAGCTGCGCTTTTGGGTGTACCCACGTTATATACACTAGAACTCATGATATGAGTGTCTTTTAAAAAATTTTGTCTCTAGAGCAAGGCTAAGCCCAAGGAGCGATCTCCATGTCATTGGCTTCCTCTTGCCACTCATTCCAGTCACAGAGGGAACATTGATCTTCCTCCATCAAGTCTTGTGGGAACGGCGAAACAAGCTCAGAGGTGTCACAAGAGGAAGCACCAAACGAGATGGTCAAGCCGGTACTCGAGGAAGAAGAAGACTTTCCATCCTTCACCGGGGCTACCGGAATCATGTCCATGAGCTTGCAGCAAGCTAAGGCAGCTTCCAAGTAGTTCGGGCTCGATGACTCTTCAATTGTGTCATGGCTCCATGAGGGAGGTTCAGCTGGTGCAAGGGTCTCCACCAACAAAGGACCGGACACAACCTCGGGATTCGAGGTGCAGTCGGAAACCATATAATTATTCATTTTCTCCCAGGCCAATTCAACATCGTTTGACCCATCGGCCCTCATACAGGTCTCAGTGAGTTCTATCAAGTCTGTAGCATTGTCACTCCAAGGAAGCAATTGCAAGCCGTCGTCGACATTGGAGGCAAAAGAGGAGGTATCAACATTCCAAAGAGCCTCACTCCCGTCTGTCAAGAAACCGGCCTCAAGGAATGCGAGAAACTCCGCATTCTCGGTACCACTCAAACCCAGAGGCAACACTTCGTTCTCATGGAGGGTAAGTAAGATGGGCTCAACATTGGGAGCCTCCTCAATCTTCTCGTTTGTCAATGCGTCTAACTCAAGGAGAGCTAGTAACTCGGCTTCCTCAACGCTCAACTCGGGAAGCAACCCATTATCCACAGTGGGATCGCAAGAGATCATGGAATCAGCATTGGGAGACTCATTTTCGTCTGTCAATTCGCCTTCCAAGAAAGACGCATATTGCACATCCTCCTCACAACTCCCGCTGGACTCAAGTGGCATCAACAAATCGGAGGGCTCCGGCATGAAGGATCCATCCGAGGGTTGGTAAACGTAGCTTTCTTGCCTGGCACCGCAATCGGAAGCATTCGTGAATGCTTTGGGCTCTCTTGGCTTCTTGCAGCGGCCCGTGGCTTGCCTCGGGTTGCACGAGGTATGTACTAGATGGGTTTCATCGCCAGTGCCCATCAACCTTATTTGAAATTGCTTTCCACAGCTAAGGCACTTGAAGCGCGGCTGCAGGCAGTTGCCGTTATTATAGTACTTGAAGAGCGCATTGTTGGCCACGCCACAATGGCGACACTGGCACGACAGCTTTTTGAGCTCCGGAGGGTCCTCATTGCGCTTCTTGGCGTAGGTCCTGCCCTGTGGTCGCCCATGCGAGCCCAGGGTGAAGAGTTTGTGGCACTGGTGGCATTGGTGCCGTGGCTGGTCCACTTTCTTGTTGTCGAAGTACTTGAAAGCGTTTTCCTTGGACTCAAATTGGCAGTAGTAGCAGCGGTACACACTTGGCACAAGGAGTAAATCGGATGCCATGGTAATCGTTCCGAACTTGACAATGTACGTAAGTTAACGAGAGTATGAAGGAAGGAAAAGATTGACAGTCTAATATGGCACGAGCGCTTAGAAGGTATTTCCCCAGGTTGCCGTACAACACCGTTAGTCCGTAAGTGAGCCTGCTCAAGAGAGAATTAGTCAATGGGGAAAACAGGAGGTGGTCCTGGTCTTTCATAGCTGGGGAGGTGGGCCGAAAGTCTTAGTAGAATGTTGCACTTGCTATGTGCCACTTAAGTAGCACTTAAGCATCCACTCAAGCATCCACTCAAGCATCCAGAATTATTGACTGAATATGCCCTGGATGACATTTGAAGAAGAGAATGCTCACAAAACCCAACTGAATATATTTCTTGCTGGGAAACCGCTCCCCAGTTTGTGATAATTAGTCTCTCGATCAAATTGAAAAGAGAAAAGAGAAGAGAAGAGAGAAGAGATCGATTGGATTGTTTAATTGTTTGTCGATCGAGATCGAGGAATGAATTGAAGTGGAATTGAATCTTAGTACGTACAACTGACAATAGTTTTCCGACTGAGGAATTAATGTCAATTGATCCTGGAATTTTCAAATCAGTGAGATTATTCGTGAGCAGCTGGCTTGCAGCATATTCTCACTACTTTGAAATTGACATGTGAAATTGCTGTTTCATTGGTCAATAAAATTTTTTGAAAACACTTCCGTTTCCGAATGAATAGCACAGTCGGTGGATTTCTTATTTGCTTGGTTTTAGATGTCGATTGATCAGCAGCGAGTATAATTATGAAGTTTGCGAAAGTTGGGACTTCTTTTTCGATCGGCAAGCGGAAAAATTTGTACTGGAAAACAAACATGCATGATTGAATACAAAACTATCAGGGTCGGTGCTTAAAATTCCACCAATTTATGCGACAACTGCAAATCTACGCTCTCTCAGACATCTTACAAATTGTTGGACAAATTGGTCTTTCAATAAGTTACAGAACTTAGGATTAAAACAGTTGCTTCAAGARTTTTCAGATACAAAAGTAAAACTTTTAAACATATTCCCTCAATGCCAATGTCCAAACATTGACTCGATTCCGGCAATCACTGTAAGGTCAATGCAACGCCTAGAAACGCGACAAGAAGGTGCTGTAACGACTCATCAAGAGCAATGTCTTCCACACACAGCAAGTGCAATCTTCGTAACCATCCGAATCCACAAACGCGATTGACAGACACTCTGCCAACTCCCCACAGGAGATTACAAACTCGGGAAGTAAACTAAACTAAACTGAAGCATTTCTAGATTCGAATGCCTGCAGCAGCTTTCGGTGGTCAAACTGAAATGATTAGGCGGAACATGAACTGATGGCGGTGCGTATCTAATGACAGAAAATCTCCACAAAAAAACCGAACAACTCTTAAGAAAATCATTTACAGAACTGCCCTTTCATGTGGTTAGAACACAAATGAAGGGCGTTCCCTGACGCACAGTTCGTGTGCTTAAATTGCTGGGTAGCAGGCAATGGAAGGACTGAAGTTCAGCTCCGTTGCTACTGGGCCCAAGTAGTACCTTCTGGGCCTGGATGAAGTCTCTAACCTGGGAAAAACAATCCCATACCTCCGAATTAAGAAGATGGATACAACTCGAGAGGCTGAAACATTGCAACACGACCCTGAGTCTACCCCAAAAGTCGAAACATATTTTCAAACCTGGTTGATCAMAGTGCCAGATTCTTAGACCTATATGGAGGATTCTTAGACCTRTMTGARATTTCTGACTTGCTAAAAGTATACATATTAGAATTAGAATGTGAAATACCGGAAAGGTCCAATATATTCTTATGAGATTCAAGAATCACAGCTAAAATAGGAGTGCCATAGCTAAAATTRCAATACATRCKGAATTTCCAAAARCCATTATACCACTGACCTGTTCTTCAAGATCGGCTATTTTTRTGATCTCTTTCTTTCACCGATTTGAGCTCCCTAACAAAACATGCACCAGGTTAGTGCGCTGAAAAACAGAGTCGAAAAAACGCTTAGCAAAAAGTCATCGAAAGACGAAGATAAAACACACGCAAAATAAGAAAATAAAAAAGGGCGATCCAAAATGGTCAAGATAGCAGATCAAATGGAGGGAGAGAAGTAGACTGCACGGTAAATATAAGATCCATAGTAGTCATCTTTGACTTCAAACGGATTAACTTTCCAAAGACATGAAGCATAACATCAATAGCGGGTCCAAGTTAGTAAAGAACAATTACAAACCACTATTCAAACTTCTTGATAAGCTGCGGATAGACTTTCTGGTTCTCAATCAGACATTATTTCAACTGCAACGGCCATGCACGTGTGAAGTTAAGATACACAAGAGCATAGATGACCCAAAGTAGGATATATTACTGTAAGAGAGCTCTCCCTTAGCACTCGTGGATGAAACGAATCAATAATTACAACAGTGGCAATCGTACCAACCGTCCCTTCCTTCGAATAAGAAGTTGTTAATCTCTCGAACTTTGAGGCTTCAATCACTACACCAACTCCGTCGGCCAATCTCATCACGAYACAACTTCAATTACCAGTCGTCAAGCAGACCGCTCGATTTCTTATTCCAGAGTCTTACCTTGGGTTGATATTCCTTGAATCGCAGTTTCCGAAGACGCATCAGGTGCCGCAATTACTCTCCAATAACAGAAGTGGAAGTTTTCTTTTCTTGACGTTGTTCTCCATTGAGAAGTGGGGGTAAGTTGATTTGCGGTATGCTGAGACCACTGGAATGTTCTTCACCTGAATCGGCCTTCCCCTTTTCTTTCTCTTTCTGCTTCTCCTTCTCAGGACCCTTGAAGTTGTCGGTCAACATTCCTCCTACATAGCCCCATGGATCGCTAACCTTGTTCTTCACCCTCTTCACGACTTTGACAACGATATACCTCCACACAAATGACGATACAAGCATGATGCCCAAAACCACATGAGTGTATCGATTTTGAGAAACTATTCTCTTGGCAATGGCCTTCATATCATCGGAATCGCTGGACTCCTCACCGTCCGATGATTCAGAAAGCTCGGGGTTATCCGATGACGTTTTGCTCTCTTGCTTTTTCGAAGTAGCCTCTGACGCGGAAGGGTTTAGGGATTGAAGTAATTTGCCCACGACCTCTGAGTTTTTGGCAACCAAAGATGAAGCATTTTTAGCCGCCTCAGCTGCAGACTTGGCAGCTTGCGTTGCATCTTCAACGGCCTTCTTCATGTCATCCTTATGGARTCTCTTCTCTTTTCCACCTCGCTTGGTGCCATCCCAGACGCTCCTGCCACGTGATAAGGACCTTGCAGCTCGTCCAACCTGCCTGTGTTSATACTTCTGTTCCCTCAAAGTTTGAACCTGCAACAAGGACAACARTATTATCACAGAGAGAAAGACGAGARTTCCGAAGTAATGTAAGTCAAAATCAACAACAAAGTGTAATCACTGTGAAATTTCAAAGTTTAAACACTCACCTGATCAAGCAACCTCGATAAGAGCTGCAAGTCTACGGAACCAGCTGAGGACTGAGTCTGTTCACTTCCTTCCAAGCGTTCATCCAACCCTAGAGCATCTTTCAGMTTCGTAGAATCTTGGTTATGTAGCTTCGACGATGAACGCCCATCTTCCCGAAGTAGCCGAAGAATTGCATTTTCAACGAGATCAAGGTCCTCCGTTGCATAATCACCTAGATACACTGTGCTGTCCCTGTCGGTCTCTGATTCTGAGCCAACAGACCTGTCTGAACCTAAAGGTCCGGATACAGTCACAGACCGGTTGGCTCTGAGATTAACTTGGGCATCTTCACTACCAGAATCTTCAAGGCCTTCTCTTGRATAGAAAGCAGCGGACAAAGACCTCTCACGTTCAGTTAATTTCCCATCCTTGTCATTCGCAAGAGCAGAAGCGGTGAACAAATTTGCAGCGTCTCTACTCGCGAAATTTCTTTGACCCTTCTTCATGTCTCTCCAAAAAACCCTGTAAACGGTTTCAAAATTCAGATTGCATAAGTGCTGGAACAATTAAGAATCTATCGTGCCAATTCTCGTGTGAACAGATGTCAAGCTTCGGGGATATGTGCTCAAATACGCTTAACCTCTGTAATTACTTGCTATTCCCTGTGTATCCTGAGAATCTCTGAAGATGTGCACAAGTCTACTTAGACACCTTGTGCCAAATTGTGAAAAYGCAAGTGAGTGCTAACACTGTGACGCACCCCCAGGCAGCGTCACTAGAGGAKTTTCGAGTGTGATTCCAWTCTCTAGAAAAACTCTCGTCAARWTTCATCAAAATCCATCTCATCGGTCCATAGCGCGTCTCTCATCAACACATGCGGCTTCGCTTTCATCGTCTTGAACCAGAAGGATAATTCTTTTTCCAAAACTCTCAGATTCACCATCTCTTCCTCGAAACAAAAAGGTATCAGACTAACCGAACACCCTACAACAAAAGCTCCAGAGAAACCAGTACCCCTCCCTCGCAAACTGAATGACGGATCCTTACCTTCACTCCAATCTCCGGCACCTTSAGAACCTTCTTGTTCACCTCCAACTTCCTGCACACAAAACAAATACACACCACGCCTTCACAAACCTATTTTTCTTAAAAAGATGCTTGAAGCGATCCCGCGAACGCAAGCCCTAACTCGACTACCGCTTTTACAACCAGAAAGCTACAAACCACCACAGTACTAGCGCTCCTTACTCTACACCACACTAAGCCAGTTCGCAACCCCASAATGCGTCACAAAAGGAGTCAAAACGTCAGGAGAAGAATCACCACCAAAAGRTCAAGGCGACAAACAAGCGACCGGACTCACAGCTCTGGGTCGTCGGTTCTAGCCACAACTCGGGTTCAAAATGGGTAGCCAAATTCAATGGCCGGCAATCCAACCGCAAAGACCATCGTGGCAAGCAAGAAATCAAGCCTGTTRCGGCCGAAGATGGCCAGCCAAGCGAAGCAGGGCCAACAAATGATGACGAACAACAACAATCGGTCAGACCATCGCCAGCTTCGTCCCGTGAAGGACTGAAGGTGAACAAGCCAAATCCAACCAAGCCTTGCAGATGGCAAGCATGAGGAAGCCGCAATCAATAACTACAGTACAATACCGCGATCAATGGGCGAATTTAATACCTAAAGGATATTGATAAGGGAAACGAAGGCAATTTTCATAAAGAAAACAACTCAAAATAAAAGAAAAACAAACCATCGATACGAAGCAAGAGAAGATCATAAGAATAGAAAGGCAGTCATAAGAAAGAAAAGTCGAMTTCTAGAAAGAAAAGTCGTTCGTCACTGTTCGTCACTGTTCGTCACGCACCGAGMACTGACTTCCTTKCATTTTCAGTTCAGGCGAGCTCCAGTCCCTTCAATTCCTCGCTATGAAAGTTTCCATAGCCACKTCAATTTTGCACTTCAATAATCACGTAGGCACACAGCATACTTCTTCAGCTCACAATCGATCACATCACGAACTCAAAGCTCCGGATTGACATTGGCTTTGAATTTCTTCCGTCTTGATTATTGTTTGGTGGGCTTGCATTTCGTAAGTTTCTGTTCCAATTTGGGTGATAACCCTTGTTCCTATTGTTTCGACTGGATTGAAGTTTTGTTTGTGGAAACCAGAAATTTTATGAAATTTGTGATCTATGTTGCAGGAGATCGAGTTTTGGAGGATGGGAGATGAGTCGCCGTTCCTAGAGACGGTACTGAAGGGCGAGGTGGCGCTCAATACGGGCGGAGGCTCCTGCATTTTCTTCGAGATTGCCATCCAGTTTGGTCTCCGTGGCGCGCGGTACGAACAACCAGCTTAAACCCTTTACTGAATTTGGCTRTGTGTATCTGTGAGTGTTAGGGTTGGTGTCACGTTASAGTAATGCGCTTCACATTGGAAATCTTGCTTTTATACCAACATTCAGGGCTGAAACATGCTTTAACGCGCTTCACCTTGAAATTCTTTGTTTGTGTTTGATCCTTCGATGATTGAAACATGCTTGTCGACTCTTGATTTGTACGTGGTTACTCTGGATTGTCATTGGGAACATCCGCGTTGCAGTCGTAGTCTTTTCTAATTTTGGATACCGCTCTTTGAAATTGTACTGAATTAGGGTTTGGAGTTGAAGTCCAGCATTTCTGCTCACTGTAATAATAAATGTGTACCATATATTGTGAATTATCGACCATTCTAGTGTTCTATCAAAGACCTCTCTCTGAATGGCTTCAGGACTGGTAAGGCTGTTTTGAGACACTAACTGTGATGGATACAAACTGTCTTATTAGCTTTGTTTTCTTTATAAATTTTTAATTTTGTAATCTGCATCTGTCTCATTCTTCAGTAGTAGCATGGCACTTTGCCAAGTAAGAGTAGTTGAAGAATATTTATGCGAAATTGGAGTACACGAATAGAAGTTACCTCACATGCGAGTGCAAAAAAATAAGCAAATGGTCAACACCAAGCAAACGTTTCAACACCTGCGAGTGCAAAAAAATAATTATCAAAGCGATTTACACCTGAAAGGAATAACCTTAAATAATCAAATGGTCAAAAGTGGCCTCTTTGGATTCGTAACATATTTTACTTAGGAAGGCGAAATCATTCTCTACGAGTTGAACTAGAGAAATATGCTCTGGAAGTAATTGGTATTGATTGTTAGGTTCCTCCTTTTAGATCGGTAACTTAGGAATATTGGACTTGATTGCTGGCTGGTATTATTATTAATATTGAAGCTTTTTTCTTTGACAATGGTTTGTTTCTGTTGTGCAGGCAGCTGTTGACAATCTTACAAGAAGTCTAGCTTTAGAGTGGGGTACAGATTACAACATCCGATGCAATGGCATTACTCCAGGCCCTTTAGCTGGAACACCAGGCATGTACAAATTGAATCTAGAGGAAGCTCGCGTTTCAGCTGAAGATAGTGTCCCTCTTGGAAAGTTGGGTGACAAGTGGGACATTGCCATGGCTGCCATTTTCTCGCATGCGAAACAGGTAATTCCTTCATGCTCTTGAGAATGACGCTCATTTCTGGATTGCTGAGAGTTTTGATCAGACGAGAGTTGTCAGCTTCATTGTTGTTAACAAGGCCAGAAGGACGACGGCAATAGTTGAGAGGTGGAGGTCATGTGCCAAGTGCATGTCAAATTCGTCAAATTGCTGCAGCCGCAATGCTGGTATACTGTCGGACCTCAATGATCCAATCAATCAACCAAATATGATACAACTCACACAACTCATCAAGGGGCTCTTCCATTTGATATCCTAAAAATTCTGAAACTTTGAAGCTTCAATCCCATCACAACAACCTTAATTGAACAACTAGCCGTCACGTAAGACAAGTGTGAATCCCTGAACCCTGAATCTTGAACCAGCTTGAATGCAAGAGACATTAACCAGAGAGTAACAGAAGACACACTGCACAGCAAATAAGCCTCCTCACAACAAAATCTCAACTCCTCTCCACATAAAATTAAGTTCAAAGCCTCTTCCTCGTACGTTCCCCTTTCTCCACCACAATAATTGTGGTGGGTACACCCAAAAGCGCCACAAATTCGTACTGTGTCTAGTTACTATTATTAGACTGATCAGAATTTCATAATGTCTTGTTAGCAAATGAAAGCATGGTCCAATGCACCAAATAACGCAGCATTTGGTTACAATATGCAAAAGTTATTAAGGGGCAAAGTTTGTTTCTAAAAGCGCCATCTATAGTCTATGTACATGACTGATTTTGGAAATGTTGACGGACTGTAGATGGCGCTTTAAGGTCAGCTGCACTTTTGGGTGTACCCACCTTAGTACCTTGGGAAAAATTACGTCCTAGAATTCTCTGGTGCAGCTGTTTCAATACTTCAAGATCGATTGCTATTTGGAATCACTCCCTCGACATCCAGCACAACTATCGGTATCGGTGCACAAATTCGACTAAGAAAAACTTGCTTGCGTGACACACTATCGGTATCGCTGCACAAATTCAACTAAGAAAAACTTGCTCGCATGATTGTTCTTTGCTGTTTAAAAATTTCAATCATTGTAAGGTAGGCAAACCCAATACCAACCATTGACCCAATACCACCCAAATGTAGGGTTGTCCTTGATTCTAGAGTGAGAATCTATGATAGTGATACATGCCTTAACTTCACTTGTCATGAAGTTAAGGCATGTACTTCTGTCATAGATTATCATTCTAAAATCAACAAAAGTCCTACATTTGGGTGGTATTAGGTCAATGGTTGGTATTGGGTTCGCCTACCTTAGTATTTGGATTGTGGCACAACATTAGATTCCCAAGAAAAAACAAAAAATTGTAGAAATTAGTCCAATAAAGTAATAATTCAGAACTCACTAATTTGAAACAATAGCGAGAGCTGAAAATTGCCTTAAGAATGGCCAAATAGCTCTTTTTCCATATTCAGAAAAAGGAAACATTAATACATATTTAGCATATAACTTTGCTAATGGATTTATCCATTTAATTGAATTAAGTTATGTCATACTAGTTCTTTTTTGTTTATATAAATAACAGGGGATTGGTTAAAAAAATGGTATTAATTCCTTTGTGGTCTATTTAAACACATTGTGGTTGAAATACATTTGTGGTTGGTAATTTTATTAGCTTGATGTTGACATTCAAATTATTCTTTTTTGCTTTGATCACAACAATGCAAGTGAAGCTTCAGTAGTTTAGTTCCTCTTCCTTGAAATTTTTTAAAAACTTCATTAGAATTTTGAAAACTTTGAAATATTGCACTAATAATGGCATTGCACTATTCTTGTTTGGTGTCATTTACATGCATCCATGTCTATTTATATTTACAAGAACATTTTTCAATGCAAACTGGTAATTTCTCTTGTTTTAACTTCATGTAAAGATTATTTTAGGGCATCATGACCAATTCAAGGTATTAGAAAACCTTCCCACACATACAATGCATTTAACATATACATCACTACTAGAAATCCACACTAAAAAYAAATTCTAGATGATGGTATTGTGTTAAATTTTGGTAAATAGAAAGTAACACAATTATGTTAAAAATAAGACAAATTTAACACAAAAGCATCATCTAGAATGGGTTTTTAACCCCTAAATACCCAAGGCTTGTTTTTAGCTTCTAGAAATTTGCTCCAAGTTGAACAAAAAAAAAACATTTTGATAAATTGTATCAATTTTTTTGAATTGTAACAATACAAATTTAAACTAGCCATGTTAGAGATTACATTGGAAAAAGAACACAACAATATCACTCATGATTTGAAAGATTACAATCGGTTTAAGCAAGACGGTCTCAGAACTACAAAAAAAAATTCAATTCACTTTTTGCATGGTGAATCTAAAAAGTTCGTCAATCAAAATATCTAAGGTTATAGGGCCCAGCAAGTACAACCCCAATCAATTTATAGCTTCTCAAAATCTACTCTACATTTTTCTTATTTGAATTTCTTGTGCGATTTTGTCTCCAAGATCTAGTGTATTAAAGGCTCATTTCCAAGAGCTCTCAACACTAGGAAAAGTCAAGATTACACAAGTTACCCTTGCACAAAATCTTGAATAGAAAATCATAGTCATTAATTTTCTAGATCAAATTTTTGATGCTAAAGCTAGACCTTAATAGGCATCTACAAAAAATACAAACTACTAAAAATAGAAACTTTGTTAGGTTTTCTTCAACTTCAAAGTTTTGTCGTTTGGGTGCCTTGGGCATTTAGGGGTTAAGTGTGTATTTCTTCTAATGCACGCATTTATGTTATAAATATTGATATAATTAATCTTGCAAGTTGTAAATAAATTACTAAGGAACAATGGTGGGGTTTGGTCAAAGTTTCATTATTAAACTACAACACATTGTACTTTGATGGCTTTTCAAAGCTCCAAACAAATTGGTCCAATTTAAACATATAAGTGTGAATGTCATACGACCTTAGAATAGAACTAAGGTTGTATAGAATAATAGCATTCAAGAGATGACCTTATAATGTATGTTACAACTCATGAATGATCAATGGATTTCTATAAAAAAAATCCAACAACAAACGTAGAGATTACTTGATGTTTAATTTAGACTCGAGTTCAGACTACAAAATGTTTCCAAAACTAAGMGACCGCTCTTCTTTGGCATAATTAGAAGGGGAAGTTTCCTTTCCTTGATGTCGTTCTCCACTGAGAAGTGGGGCTAAGTTGAGTTGCAGCATGTTAAGACCACTGGATTGTTTTTCACCTGAATCACCCATCCCCTTCTCTTTTTCTTTCTCAGGGCCCTTGAAGTTGTCGGTCAACATTCCTCCTACATAGCCCCATGGATCGCTAACCTTGTTCTTCACCTTCTTCACAAATTTAACAACTACATATCTCCACACAAATGACGATACAAGCATGATGCCCAAAACCACATGAGTGTATTGATTTTGAGAAACTATTTTCTTGGCAATGGCCTTTATATCATCAGAATCACTAGACGTATCACTATCCGATGATGATTCAGAGTGCTCCGGATTAGGATCATCTGATGATGTTTTGTTTTCTTGTTTCTTTAGAGTAGCCTTGGAGGTGGAAGGGTTTAGGGATTGAAGTAATTTGCCTACGGCCTCTGTGTTTTTGGTAACCAAAGATGAAGCATTTTTAGCTGCCTCAGCTGCAGACTTGGCAGCTTGCGTTGCAGCTTCAACGGCCTTCTTCATGTCATCCTTATTGATTCTTTTCTCTTTTCCACCTTGCTTAGTGCCATCCCAGACGCCTCTACTATGTGATAAGGATCTCGGAACTCGTCCAACTTGCTTGTGTTGATACGTTTGTTCCCTCAAAGTTTGAACCTGCAAATATGGCTACAATATTATCGCAAAGAAGAAGACAATAATTCCAAAGTAAAATAAGACAAAATTAGCATTGAAGAGCACTCAAGAGAGTGTTCATTATGAAATTCTAAAATTTGAACACACTAACCTGATCGAGTAACCTTGATAAAAGCTGCAAGTCTAYRGAACCAGTTGACAATTGAGTTTGGTCACTTTCTTCCAAGTGTTCATCCAACCCTAGAGCATCTTTCAACTTTGTGGAATCTTTGTTATGTGGCTTCAAGGAGGAATGCTCATTTTCCCGAAGTAATCGAATAATTGCATTTTCAATGAGATCCATGTCTCCCATTGGGCAATCATCTAGAAATATTGCATTGTCTTTATTGGTTTCTGATTCTGAGCCAACAACCTTATTTGAACTTAAAGGTTGAGATACAAACCAAGACCGGTTTGTTCTTTGATTAACTAAAGCTTCTTCACTACCAGTATCACTCAAATCAAGCATTGTATGAGCAGAATCTTCAAAGCCTTCTCTTGAGAAGAAAGCAGAGGGCAAAGACATCTCACGTTCAACTAATTTTCCATCCTTGTCATTTGCAAGAGCAGAATTAGTGAATAAATTTGCAACATCTCTCTTTGCAAATTTTTTTTTATCTTTCTTCATGTCTTTCAAAAAATCCTGTAAACAATTTAAAAAAAGTTAAAACAATCAAGAATCTATGGTGCCATTTCTTATGTACTGAGAGTATATTTGTTCAATAACCTTGAATCTTAGCTCTTCAAAATTGGAGAATCATGAGCTTTTGACCAAACAACCAAATGTAAAGAGAATCTTGGTGATGGAAATATAAAACATTTTGTTTGAAAAGCAAAGTGATGTCATTATTCCTATAGGCTGACARAATCTTTTTTTCATCAAAAAAAATTCTATACAAATAATAAATACAACAAGAGAGTCACACTAACCTCATTGAYGACAAAATCTTTTTCATGTTTTATATTTGAAACATTCACCTCCCTRCTTTAGTAAAAACAAGTTAGTATGATGCAAAGAAATTTTGAGTGCACATTAGTCTAAGCCTTCTAAAATTGGACTATTATTAATTCTTGGATATGATAACAAATGAACTCAATAAACACTGCAAATCAAGGGCTTTTCAATCAATTGAACAGAAGTCAAGCCATTGCAAAGATTAACAAGATTAGAAAATGAAAACGTGTAGAAAAGTTGATGTACYCAAYAAATAAATGTTGCAAGCTACTTTGGTTTGCTKAAAAACATATGAATGAAGTCATACGCTCAATAATTTTTCAATTTACGACCAATTGCAAGAATCAAGCTAGACCACCCATTGCAAATAYAAAGACCAATATTCAAGTAGWTTTTTGGGAAAAAAATAGTTTAATACCGCTATATATTATCCTACATCTACCATAATTGTAGTCAAACTTTCAAATCTCTTATTGATAAGAGCATGGCTTGGATTTTGGATAATATCATATTAAGGCAAATTGACACACAAATGAARTAGCCRCGACMRTAACAACTAACCACACCTAGTGTAACTCAACCTAATTTTGACAATATATTTCTTRAACAATGAGTAGATGTTGCCATATAAACCTCAATATCATTTTTTTTGTTTTAGATTTTTTATTGAYAATGCTTTGAGCTATAACATAAACATAATTATATGATATTCCAATAATACATCCTTCTAGAGCATATGAATCTACTTTGATTTACTAAAAAGATTGTTTAAATAATCTAACTACTTCAAAACTACTCTAAACACTTAAATTGTCACAATTAGGTGTAACATGCAATGAGCTTAAGTGGATGCAAAGAGAGAAATGCACACAAAAGAAAAGCAAAAGAACTCACATTGGATTTGCCAAATTTTGAAGCGCTTTCTCCATGGCTTGCATTGCTCAGTTGAACATGAGCAACAATGATTCACTACACTTCAGCCAATGGCTTTGTTGGCTAGCTAATATCTTTTCCTGCCATAACTTCCACCATAAYTAYTCCGCAATGTCATTGCCACTCAYGTCATAYAGAGACAATATACAAAGCCTTCACTTTCCAACATTGGAACCCAATCACATCAAATTTCCAGCCTAATGCCTATACTTCAAGAACTCCTCTAAAACTTTTCCATTTCAGTAACAAACTTTCCTTCCACATGACCACCGTTGTATCTCACAACATCTTCTTCACATGAAATTCTTCATATTGTCTTTTTCACAATCATCATTTTTCTCCCTTGCCACCGCTCTCATCAGAAAACTCTCACAATCTCTACACAAGCAGAATTTTGCCAAATTAACAAAATCAAAAAAAAAAAATGTAGACTTCACTTAGAACATTATTGCTTTTGATTTAGAGTAACACACGATTGCAATGCATCAAATTTAACAAAAGCCAATTATACTCCTAAAAATGATGGATTCATAATAGACAATGCTATTGTCTTTTTCGAAAAGCTTAGTAGCTMTATGTTACTACTAGCTATGAGCCTATGAGGAAGCCTTGAATTTTTTTCCAATGCAAGTTTGGTCCGTTGGTGTAAATGAGTATTAAATGGAATTGCACGCACTCCAAGGGGCAACTTTAGGAGKACTCAACCACAATGATGGCCTTTGGAGGTAGTGGATGAATTTGAAAGGCTTTCTTGAGACTTGGATGATAATTTGTACTTAGTTKTTTTCACTCAAATACTCAATTTTATAAGTGTTCCTTGGTATAATTGTTTTATATTGCAATTTTATATTATAATAAACTTCTTTTCAAGGTTACCATGAATTAGAGGTTTTCATTTTCTCTCTACTTCTCTTCGTATTCATTTAATGATTTAAATTTAAATTATTTTTTTATTAAATATATACTTTTACAAAAATTAGGTCTCTTCCACTAAGTGAATTTACTTCAGTAGGTGGATCAATAAGAAAAATCAATCATCTTTGAATTGCTCAAGCTACCCATTTTTKATTGTTTTCATTCTTTTAAATTCCAACGAATCCAACAAATAATTCAATATATTATGGCTTTCAAACATGAATTCGATAGATTTGTAATGTAAAAATCCTAAGAGGGTCATCTTAGTTAGAGTTTTACAATTTAACCCCTAAAGGACCAACATGTGGTTTTTGGCAACATAGACATTTTGGGCAGGTATGTGTGACTAGAGATTTGCATATTTTGGGCTGAAATTTTATTAGAATGTGGGGACAAGGAATATCTTTCATATGCACAAATTTCATGACATTTGAAAATATGAGTCAAAAGTTATTGCATAATATGTTGTTTGTTTCTCAACTCAGGCAGTCCGGGTAGATCTTAAAAAATCCCTTTCTTTAAGAAATAAAAATTTTAAATTCGTTTTTCAAATTTATATGTACTCAAAAAGCTTTGAATCATTGCATTTCAATAGTTGACATGAAAGTTATAAGGCTTTTTAGTTTGCAGTCAGTCATGGAATCCCTACACCAAAAAATACTTTGAAGTCCTTTATTTTACTGAAATTTCAATATTTTTGAAAAAAAGTAATGCTATTGGATGTAGATTGTTTATTACAACAATTCAACCATTTGGATTGAAGTTTTTTAATTTTACAACTAATTTATTAACAATTTAGTATGTTGAATCATTCTCTACTTCTTTCTATTTACTATTTTTTTTTTATATGTTGTACAACTCCAAATGATCTGAAAATTTTCATGTATGTAGCCAACTTGCCTTGAAAAATGAATCCAAAGCATTAGATGTTTTTCTCCATGTCTGGAAGGCTGTGAGTTCCCTGCGAGTTCCCAGCCTGTTCAGCAGCGTTTTGCAACCTGCGCAGGAGCTGGCTGACGTGGCTGAACGACTGCCACGTCATTTTTAATTTTCAAAAAAAAAAAAAAAAAATTCTTCTTAGATTTGCATTTTAAGACTAAATTTTTTTTTTTATTTTTTTCGAAAAAATCTAACACTGCTGCCGGGGAACAACAAGAGGAATAGGGGGAACAGGGTTGAAACGGCCCTCCAGCCCCCCCAAATCCCCTCTAATGAAGCACAACCATTTTGGACATTTTTTCATAATGATCTAACCTTGTGAAGGTAGCTGCTTGGTTTTTCACAGGGCCAAAAAAAGGATTTTTGCCACTTCAAATGCTAATATCTTGCAATCTACATGGTGGAAATTTCTGAAATTTTTTCCACATACTCTCAAACTAGAATACTACAAGATCCTATGGTTATATGTGTCAAAAAATGATATATTTCAAAAATTTGGTACTTGTACTAGAAATGGCAGTTTTGAAGCATTTTTGGTGAGGGGTTAAACTCTTGGAAAAAAAATTCTCACAAGAGCCACACATTTCAATTCAAAATAGATTTTAGACAGAACTTTGAATTCTTAACCAATTTTATGAAATTGACAAAAATAAAAGTTGTACAAAGATCTAAGAAATTTAAAATCCACAAGAATTTAGATATTAAAGGCTTTATTTATAGTAATAATGATATTTAATTCTTGCAACACTCAATCGTGTTGACATGTCAACACTAGTAATTTAAACTCTAAATGTCAACATGTACACTATCTGACAACTATGGTAATTTTTAATAGTGTTCATGTCAAAAATGACATCTTGTGCACTAAATGTCAAAAATGCCACTAAAGTTGATGAACGAGAAATTTCCCCTACATGGATTGTAAGACATAAGCATTCAAATTCACTAAAATCATTTTATTGGCCCTGCAAAAAATAGGGCAGCTGCACTTCACAAGCTCACTTTTCTATGAAAAATGTCCAAAATGGTGATGCTTCTTTGAATTATTATTCCTAAACAAGTTGGCCCTAAACTTGAAAAATTTTAGGTCCTTTGGAATTGTACAACATACAAGAAAAAAATAGTAAATAGACAATAGTAGAGAATTATTTAAAATATTAAATTGTTTAGAATTTAATTATGGAATTGAAAAATGCCAATAGTTGCAATGTTGTAATGAACATTATAAATCCTATGATTTTATTCTTTTCCAAAAATATTGAAAATTGAGTAAGATAAGCTACTTTAAAGTTTATTTTAGGGTAGAAAATCCATAACCGCTTGGAAACAAAAAATCTTCACAACTTTTGACTCATTGATCAAAATGGAATGATTTAAAGCTCTCTATATTTATGTAATTCTAGAAAACAATTTCAAATTTTTGTTTATGAAAAAAATGATTTTTTCAAATTTGCCGAGATTGCCCATTTACAAAAACAAGTAACATATTAGGCCATAACTTTTGACTCATATTTCCAGTATCATGAAATATAGGTACATAAGAAAGATATTCTTTGTCCCCACCTTCTAATAAAATTTGGGCCAAAAATATAGAAATGTGCAATTACACGTACCTGCCCAAAATTGCTCTCGAAATTGCTATGTAGCCAAAAAACACATGTTCACTTGGTCATTTAGGGGTTAAATTTAGCATCATAACAATGCACTTTGGGAGGGGAAATGTTAGCGTGTGGCCTTTAGCATTGTGGGTCTATCTACACTTTACCAGTTTTATCCCAACAAACTTTGAAAAATCACCAAAAATTAATTTTTTTGTTTGAGTGTCTTCATTCTACTTTCAAATAGATTCTCTCAAAATTTTCAATTATTAAAGAAAAGTTTGAATTGACAAAAAAGTGAGTTGACACTATTTGTCAATTATATGAGAATTGAAAGAGTCAAATARTAGGGTAAGTAACACTATAACATGTCACTAAATGTCATGGAGATTCTTAGTGTGGGTTAGCGAAGANTGGATTGTAAGACATAAGCATTCAAATTCACTAAAATCATTTTATTGGCCCTGCAAAAAATAGGGCAGCTGCACTTCACAAGCTCACTTTTCTATGAAAAATGTCCAAAATGGTGATGCTTCTTTGAATTATTATTCCTAAACAAGTTGGCCCTAAACTTGAAAAATTTTAGGTCCTTTGGAATTGTACAACATACAAGAAAAAAATAGTAAATAGACAATAGTAGAGAATGATTTAAAATATTAAATTGTTTAGAATTTCATTATGGAATTGAAAATGCCAATCCCAATGGTTGCAATGTTGTAATGAACATTATAAATCCTATGATTTTATTCTTTTCCAGAAATATTGAAAATTGAGTAAGATAAGCTACTTTAAAGTTTATTTTAGGGTAGAAAATCCATAACAGCTTGGAAACAAAAAATCTTCACAACTTTCAACTCATTGATCAAAATGGAATGATTTAAAGCTCTCTATATTTACGTAATTCTAGAAAACAATGTCAAATTTTTGTTTATGAAAAAAATGATTTTTTCAAATTTGCATAAACTGCCCATTTACAAAAAAAAGTAACATATTAGGCCATAACTTTTGACTCATATTTCCAATATCATGAAATATAGTATATATGAAAGATATTCTTTGTCCCCACCTTCTAATAAAATTTGGGACAAAAATATAGAAATGTGCAATCACACGTACCTGCCCAAAATTGCTCTCGAAATTGCTATGTAGCCAAAAAACATATGTTCACTTGGTCATTTAGGGGTTAAGCTTAGCATCATAACAATGCACTTTGGGAGGGGAAATGTTAGCGTGTGGCCTTTAGCATTGTGGGTCTATCTACACTTTACCAGTTTTATCCCAATAAACTTTGAAAAATCACCAAAAATTAATTTTTTTTGTCTGAGTGTCTTCATTCTACTTTCAAATAGATTCTCTCAAAATTTTCAATTATTAAAGAAAAGTTTGAATTGACAAAAAAGTGAGTTGACACTATTTGTCAATTATATGAGAATTGAAAGAGTCAAATARTAGGGTAAGTAACACTATAACATGTCACTAAATGTCATGGAGATTCTTAGTGTGGGTTAGCGAAGACCAGAGTATTGGGAGTTTGAAAATTTAAAAGGAGGGTACAACAGGGCCCTCTATCCACTTCGAAAACGCCACGTCATCAATCGGGTGGGACCCACCTAGAGATTGCGCGGGCGTTGGCGGGTATCAGGCTTCGCTCCGCGGGAAGCCCATCCCGCCCGCTCGACGCCGGGGTTTGCTGCGACGAGCCTGCTTCTAGGGTTTGGTCGTTCCAGTCGCGAAGCAACAGCCCTGCCGTGCCAAGCTTTCGCCATGGGCCGATCGCGAGGCGTCCACGGCACCCACGACGATGACACGGCGTGGTTCGGCCACAGGTCAGCCTCTCTTCCCCGTTTTTTTTCTCACTAAATTTGGTCCCTTGTCGGCCGAAATCCATGTGTACCCGCCTGGGGTTTGTGTCGGTACTGTCAACTCTGATGGTTCAACGTCTGGATCCCTTTTGCAGGTCCAAGAGGAGGCGTGTTGCTGCCGGAGGAGATTCTTCGGAGCCGTCCACGGCAGGTAACTAATCGGACTACTCATGGACGTTTTATGGTTTTATGTTGATTTTTTAAAACTGGTGTACTGAATAGCATTTTGGTTGGTAGTGATACTGGTAATGTGGATGTTCATCTGCACGTTAGAATGTTGCTTGATGTGTAGAATTTAGAGTTCACTGTTAAATTTAGTGTGAGAGCAGTTTTTTTGATTATGTACAGCTTTCGAATGTGAAGAATTTCGGTATTGGAAACTGCTGTACTGGATGGCATTTTGGTAGTGATAGTGGTAATGTGGATGTTAATTTTCTCGTTAGATCGTTGCTTGATGTGTAAGGTGATTGTTAAATTTAGCAGTTTTTTGATTATTTACAGCTTTCAAATGTATGTGGATTTAGTACTGAAAATAATCTGCTGTGCCTTTGTTTGAAGTTATTCGAGTGATTATGTTTCYCTTGTTGGTTTTGGTGCATTAATTGTTATATTCCTGGGATAYATCGTTTGTTTTATCTTTTATGTGAAGAATTTGCATGAAGATACAGTTGCCAATAGTAATGTGATATGAATGTTGTGTTATGGCTGGGTTGCAGGTGCAGGGGAAGCGAAGAAAGCTCTCTATCACTGCAACTACTGCAATAAAGACATTTCAGGAATTATTCGAATCAAATGTAACAAATGTCCTGATTTCGATCTTTGCGTGGAGTGTTTCTCTGTTGGTGTGGAGATCACTCCTCACAAATCCAATCATTCCTACCGAGTCATTGTAAGCACTTCACGCGCTGAGACTGTAAACTGCAAAAYATGATCACATTTAGCAAACTTCCCATACGTATTCATTCTTCTTTATCTGTTTGAACAGAGATTTTCTTAGAGGTGAAGTACGGATGGAGAGGTCCCTATCATAAAAATGATTTGGCGTGATCCCTGACTTGGATGTTTTTTACTTTTACAGGATAATTTATCGTTTCCCCTCATTCATCCAGAATGGAACGCCGATGAAGAGATTCTGCTTTTGGAGGTACTGGATATTCTGACTGTGTCTGATGGCTCAATTAGAGACATAATCCTCCGTGCAACTAAAACAGCATCGTTTTCGTTTCTTTCTTTCATATGTGTCTGGATTCAGTTTGATCGTATTTGTTCGTGCAGGGCGTTGAAATGTACGGGCTTGGAAATTGGGTGGAGGTTTCTGAGCACGTGGGAACCAAGACGAAGACACAGTGCTATGACCATTATATGACTACCTACATGAATTCCGTCTGTTCTCCGCTTCCTGTAAGTGTAATTAGTTCATTGCCCTWATAGAAATGGCATTTTGACGAATTCCTTTGCGGTGAGTATTTGTAAGTGTTCTACAGTGAKTAATCTCTGGAGCTCAATGAATTTCTTAACCTRCTGGCTAAATWTTTGGAAATGGACTATGTRTGTAGGATATGTCCCATGTTGTTGGGAAATCCAAGGCGGAGTTGCTTGCTATGGCTCGCTCACATCAAGAAGGCAAGAGAGGTATTACGTCATTTTCACTCTCAAATCATTTCCTGCAGTTCCAAACGTGSTCTCGATCTTTGAAACAGTGCWTGCTGATTTGCCCTTTTAWACTCATTKAGCTGACCGTTTAAAAAAAATGAAGGCTTTCTATTGAATATYAGGTGAAGTACCCTAAAACAMGTAATCAGCTCAACTCTGTTCTGATGGTTACTTTACTAATACATACATTTCAACTCATTTGTTGAGTCTAGAACTGAAGCTGTATGTTGGATATGAGCAGATGGTGGAGTATTACGATTAGTTAAACAAGAGCCKTCCATTTCTCCAAGGATCAAGTATGACCTTCTTTGTGCAGCTCAAATACAGTGGGATATTTGTAATGTAGTTATAGCCCAATTTACATCTTGCTTCAGCTACTCGTTGTTTATACAGTCGTTGATATTCAAGTTGTATTCTTCTTTGTTCGGAGCAATTACTCACTTGGTATTGACTGGGTATTTGAAGAATGGAGGAGGGTTTTGAAGGCAGATCCCCGTCCAGCATGTCAACAGGTGCCATTGTCGATATGTGCATATGTAACTTTGTTTGGTGGTGATACATTTCTCTTTTTATTTGCTTTGTAAGCGTGTACTTCGTCACGATGAAACTCACTACGTCTCTACAGGAACAAAAGATATCAAGCCACTGCTTTCAACTCCAGGGAGTGAGGGAGATGATGGGGATGGACGAGCTGGTGGAGCGATTGATTCAGGAGGTCCCTTGAATGGGCCAGGTTTAAAGTGTCAAAAGACTGCTGGAGGTTCTCAAGCAACAGTTCACGTCAAGGAAACTCCAGATAGTGCTGTTGCTGGTACAGCCGTAGATGGTGAGCTTTTCTCTCAGTACTGTGGAATTCGAGTGTTAAAGTGACCATTTAAGGTGACCATAAAAAACGAAACAAGTTGTATTATTTAAACGGGAAGGATAAAAATGCGTGCTTTTACGGTGAAGATAACGTGCCAGAGAGACCAGAAGCTCGTATATCTGAACTGCAGAGTTTTCAAATGCACAGATGGAGCTCAAAGCAATCGTACTCTTGGTGGCAAGAAGCCAAAACCTTTAGTTGAGGATATTAAAGGAGGCACTAATGGTGTGGATCAATCGGGATACCATGCTAAACGGCAAGAATTTGAGCCTGAGTATGATAATGACGCCGAACTTCAATTGGCTGACATGGAGTTTAAGGATAATGACCATGAAACTGATCGGGAGTTGAAACTGCGGATGCTGCACATTTATATCTCAAKGTGAGTTGTTTCTATGCGATGAATTATCATCTCTGAAGCGAAGTGTGGTTACTTAATTAAAGTACGTGATAAAGTGAGAGGGATTTGCGTCCGTTTGGGAATTACAGAATTCAAGGTTGTAGTGGTTATTGAAAAGTATATTTCTGTAGACTTGTCGGTTGTTATATATGTTGAGATTCTCTTGGACGTCTTCATTGAGAATATTATTGAACCTCGGTTGTGTTGATTTCTGTTGATTACCCTCAGTGATCTTATGCAATTTCTATGGCTGTCAGACTTGATGAACGGAAACGTAGGAAGGACTTCATACTAGAGAGAGGACTGTTGAATGTCAAGCGCCAACAGGTTCTGGATAGGAAGCGTAGTAAAGAAGAAAAAGAACTGTACAATCGATGTCGGGTATTCATGCGCTATCATACAATGGAAGAACATGAGGCTTTGGTAAATGGTCTGATAGCTGAACGCAAACTCCGCCAACGCATTGAAGAACTGCAGGTATTGTCTTTATGAGACTCGTATGCCCTGGAAGTAATTAAGAAATGGTTCATGCTACTTCTTGCTGTGGGCTTATTGAGGGTGTGAAGTTATATTTTATTTGAGAAGTCATTGACCCCTGAGTCATTATTTGCAGCCTTAGTCATTGGCCAACGTAATTTTATATTAGTGGTATATARTCTCTACACAAGCCCTAATCGAGTATTTTGGTTTTGATCACGAGTACTGATTTGTATCTGTATCTCCTTGAGAATGGTTTTTAAATTTTATATCATTTGTTTTGTCAAGTGCAGGAGTATAGGATGGCCGGCTGCCACACTTTGGCAGAGGCAGAGTTATATGGCTCTGAGAAGARGAAGAGAGATACGGAGGCAAGCCTAAGGAAGGCTAAAGAGAGCGCATCTTACTTGTATAGTGGCAAATCTACAACTCATCGAGCCAACCGGTATTTGAATAGGGAGAAGGAGGGCGAGGCTGCATCTTCCGGCAGTGCACGCGAAGTGCCAAAAGGACGAGTAGGACCTCCTATTTTGCCGAGCGGGAGCAGTCTCTTAGCAGGTTCTGTTGGAAAGGACTCGAAACGATCTGGAGTACCACTCGATCTTGCAGGCAGTCCTGGTGTTGACTTACTTTCCCACGCTGTACGTCAACCAATGTCTTCAAGTATTGCTATTGTTGTTGCTCTATGTATTCACAGACGAGTTGGTTTTTCTTTCTCTTAAAGCTGCAATGATTGGATACGGATCGATGTGGTAACGATATCATGATTCTGTACTGACTCTTAGTTGGACTGCTGGATCTTGGCAGGAGCAAGATCTCTGTGCGCAATACAGGCTCTTACCTGCTCATTACCTAAAAATGAAAGAGGTTCTTATGCTGGAGAGCGCAAAGTCTGGGCAAGTCCGTAAGGCTGATGCGTACCAACTGTTYAAGGTGGATCCCATCAAGACAGATCGTGTTTACGAATTACTCAAGTCGAGAGGTTGGATCGAAGGAGACGGAYCTACTGTGCCAGCTTCTGACAGATAACATGAGCTGCAATTCGGGACCTCATCTGCGAGGACAGTGTATTGCAACACTTACGCTTCCAGGGACGGAGTTCCAGTCCTTATCTGGGGGCTTGTACACATCGTTAGGGCCTTAGAGGTTGAGTCATAGTTTAGTTATAGTTGGAAGGTGATTTTAGAGGACTCCGGTGGCCTTGAGAGTCTGCTGTAATTTTCTTCAGATTGTGCTACCCGGAGTTAAGTCTAGAGACTTGTCATGTCGATGGAATTTAATCTGTTGGTGTGGAGGCTTCGAGATGAGAGGATCATAGGTTTATTCTTGCTTGTGTACGGCATTGCCAATTTTCATGGCACACGGGTCGACCATGTATTATATGAGCACTTTAACCCCGTAAGGTCCGCTGCGGACCTAAAAAGGTCCGATGGATGACTTCACTGAAACAAAACAATGCACCAGAATTGGTCCAGTAATCATAGTATTTTGGTGACTATCTTGGTCATGGGGCTTGCATCCTTCCTAGGGTTAAAATTTGCACACTTTGATACCAATCTCMATTTGTAAACAAGCATTCTCTTTGATGAGACTAGTGGTTTGTCCATTCCATAATATTATTGTGATTATAATGATATTATTACTATCCATCTCCCAGTCATGTGCTGGACTTGTGTAAGGTATGAGCACACATTGTCAAAAATTGACCCAAGATGCAACACCTACCTTTGACCCCCAAAGTGTCACTTTCTCATAGATATTGATTACACAAAATGTGCATAATCAAAACATGAAGGTGCGTGAGTCTACTATTGAATTTTAGTATGGTAGAGGGACCCATTACTATCCGGCGCCCCCATCACCAATCAGTAGGGTGTTGTAATTCCGACCAAGGCTGAACTAGATTTCCATTTTTGCCTTGGAATGCATGTTTTTAATTTTTTCAAGGTTCGGACCAATAAGTTCATGACACATAAGTGAGCAAGAAAGTAGGAGGCAATGAGCGGGAAAGTAATTCTTGAATGATCGGAATTGGATGACTCTAGATGTTGATCATGGGTCAAGGCCAACTTCGGCCTTTCAAAATTCATAGTAATTTCATTGCAAGAGATAAAATTACCAAAATTTTGCAATTTCCATCATTTCTATCAATTTACCTCTAAAAATATTTGCTTTGCCTAACACTACCCTAGATCATGTCTAAAATTGCTTATTTGATTGGTTACTGGTCCCTCTACCATACATATAGAGTACATTGGACTTTGAAAATTCACAACTTATTCATACATTGTCCAAATAGCAATTGCAAAAGTGCACATCAATCCCCTTTCAATTGCCGATAAGATCAAATGAAAATAATGGATGTTTTAATAATACCTGTAGTAACTACTCAATTGTAATTATTGACAACAATTATAGGTGTGCGTACCTTACGTCATACAGGAGTATCAAACTCTGAAGCACTTGGTACACCCAAAAGCGCCACAAATTGGGCTGGGAGTGATCTGGAGGCTAAGTAGATAATAGTGAACACATGATTGCAAATTTGGCACTTTCAAGGCTTGCGTCTTGAAACGTAAATCTATTGCAGTAATTTCGTAGTTTTCAAAGCTTTGTGTTGTTGAAGCTATAAATCGCCCCTGCCATTGACGTTGTAACAGACCCTTGAACAGTCATTTAAATCCTACTTAACTTTTAATATCAGCATGATGTTTTGAATTCCACTAAATAATAGCAATTATAGTAACTAAGGGTGCATCAATCCTCCCTCTCGACTAAGAATATTAATGTCGTGAAAGATCAAAGGCATTAATTGAGATCACTGTCTGTACCATTCTGAATATTGTAATCAGATAAAGTGCAACCAAGCTCCAGTTGCTTCCCAGAAAAAATGAGACGCTGCAGGTTAACCTGCACTCCTGGTAACACAACACCCAAACAAGACTAGTCTCAACAACAACAAATCAAAAAGTTCCAACACCCAAACAAGACTAGTCTCAACAACAACAAAACAAAAAAGTTTCAACATGTCTCACCTCATGAACTTTAATTGTGTGCATGAGACCTAACAAAAACATTCTCTAAAACCTAAAAAACTGGATCAATTCTAATCCTATTTCAATTCACTCCAGTATCTTTTTTGTTAAAAACAGCACCCTCAAACTGAAATGCAAAGCTAAGCCAAGACCCATGATTCAAAGTTTCAACAGCTTCAGTTAAATTATAATGTTAATTATAAAACATATCAAGGAATGAGGACAAATCATCCGTAGTATTACAACATACCAGTTCTTTTCTGCACTTCACACATGACTGCTTCAACGGTGTAATCAGCGCAGCTGTCAAAATTGATGGTACAAGTCCTGCCCTCAAGGGCATTCACAAACAGCTGCATGATTCTAACKAACTAACGCTTGGCTTGAATGAGCTTGACTACCTCTCTCTCTCTCTCTATTTACAACTGAAATTATATAATCGGTGTGTATCACTTGTGATTGTCGACGAATTTTGCAGGAAATATACGGAGCTAGATCGATCTCAATAAATAGTTTACAATTGAATCTTGTATCACACAAGCTCAAGCGCTATCTACACAACAATACTTACAATTGATGAGACGAGAGTGAGATTGTGGATTGATCAGCRATGACAATCTGGGAGAAGAGTTGGAAGTCGTGATTGATTTATAGGCTGATSAGAAATGGCGGCACTGTGTCGGGGAAAACAAGGATTAAAAATAATGGCGGCGGTGGCATTGTGTGTTTTTTTCTTTCTTGGGGGTGAAGTTTCGGCCGATGAGCTTGGGAAACTTGGGTTGGAAACTTGGGCTGCAATCAATATGGGAATAATGATTCATTTGGAGAATGAACGGGGAAGCTTGGGATTCAAGTCCGTGGCTTGGAAGAGGGGTCTTGGGGTGATGCCAAGTCAACAAGAGTACTATCAAAGTCTTTGTGGCTTTTTTTTTTTCTTTTTTTTTTTCTTTTTTTTTGGCTCGTAGCACTTCCGGTGACACTTGGTCAAGAGGACAGGTTCTGTCAGTGTCAGCAGCAAGCATTAATCTATCGCACATGCGGCTTTGGAGCCGTCCGGTGCCACTTTCAAGGATGAAACTTGTCCAGAGCAACCGCTCCGGGCGGCTTCTAACAAACCTCCTCAAAAATCAAAGTCGCTCTCTGCCACACCGGGAGCCGTCATTGTTCACGGAAGTGTTCATGCTCAAATTTCACCTTCAATAGCTACTTGCCACCTCGCTAGGACTTCACTGAGGAACTATTTCATCCTCAGGAGCAGGCTCCCGCTTGAAGTCACATGTGCCGATCACTATGGTCTCTACTGGTGTGGAATATTCCACATCCAACATCCTCTGCATCCTCCACATGTCCAATTAGCTACTGATAAAGGCGGTTGGGTTGATATATTCCACACCATTAACCCTAAGTCAAGGCAGTGCCAGAGCATGCTACTGAATGTTATGTGCTAAAAAGGTCTCCAAACGAAGTGTGAAGAACAGGTAACCTCATCATATTTGCATTGTTGGCAAAAAATTTCTCATGATTTTCTAAAACAATTTTTTATTTTATTTTATTTTTATCATTTGCAGAAGTAGTTAGCTATTTCTTCAATACTCATGTGGTACTTGGTGATACCTGCATTGAAAGCAAGTAAAATTTGGATTTGGTYTTAAAATATAAGAGTAATGAAAATTTGACTGAAAGAAAATGAAAAATTCCTTGTCTAAAAATAGGTGATATCTACTTGGTGACATCTATATCAAAACTAGGTGATACCTAGACAAAATTTGACTCTGGGTCTTAAAAAATAGCAATAATCTGGCTATATGCCATATTTAACTACTTTTGGACTTTTAACGGAATTTTGGACTTTGTCCATCCGGAGATCTCCGGATGTCATAGATATCTAAAATCTAAACATGTTGTACATTTTTCAAACCACCTAGTCCAAAATCTATATCATTTCTAGATTCATCAAATCTACAAAAGTCAAAGTCTACAATTGTCTTAGATGTCCCTTTACCAATTTTGGACTTTGCAAAGTCCAAAAGTAGTTAAATATGGCATCTATTGGTTTGACTAAAAAAATGAAAATTTTCTTTTCAAAAAATAGCCAAGAACTTTTGGTTGCAACCAAATGACAAAAGATCATGCATAAGAAAAACATTGTTCTAAATGTTCCGTAATATTATTTAGCTAGGTCGATTGTTTCCAAGGCAAAGTTAGAATATTTCATTTGTGCCAATGGCCATAAAAATTAACAAATAAGTTTTTTAAGGTCAAAGGAATTGATTTTTCTAGGTTAAAATGTTTAGATTATGTTGGAATGGCAATAAGAAACTAGCAATTGACAATAGGGTGATTTGGTACATGTTGCAACAACAAAATTAATTATGAAATGTAGATTGTGGATGCTCTTGGTGTTCAAGAGAGACTATACTAAGGGTCTTTGGAATTCAATTTGGAACAATTGTAGACTTTTTGCCAACATTGATAATATTCTTCACAAAGTTAGTAGGTTCCTATTAAATTAACAAAGAGCCATGTATTTAAAAAAGATGTTCTTTTAAAAGGTAATAGAGGTAGAGTAACCTCCCTAGGTTGCACAAAAATTGATTCTTTGCTTTGAGAATATATTCTTGGATCTTCAACATTGCTTTGTAGACCACATTAGCCATTGTAAAATCTTATCCCACTCCTAGCAAACATACCTTCAATGACTCCTAGAAACACCCGTAGCATATTATTGATTGATGTTCAAGGAACATTAGAAAAGTCATGCAAGGTTTAACTTTTAAAGGACATTGAATGTCTACAATTGGTCAAACTTCATTAGTTTTCTATGTGTTTGAAACTATATTCATCCTTTTAAAATTACAAACATTAAAATGAAATTTTGTGATTTTTTTGCAGTAATTTCTTTGTAAAAATCATAGTACTAACAAAAATGCTTAAAATAGTATGAAATTTTCAACAAAAATGAAATCATAGTGACAAACATCATGGTGCAATTGGTGTACTCTTTGAGCTCACACCAAGAAAAATTCACTAGAAAATTCAAAAGCGGTATATTTTTAGCTTTTAAGAGGTTACCTTTAAAGTATCACAAAACACTACAAAAAAACAAAAATATAAATGACTTGTCTACAATGACTAAGTAGTCATTTCTTGTTCACAATGATTGCAACACAATCATTATGCAATCATTGTAAGTTATAGTCATTATGGACACTTGTTCTTTTGTAGAGAAAACTACAATTTTAACAATTTTGGTAAATAAGAAAAAGATAGATGAAAAGTACATTGAATTGGAGCTACATTTTCCAAATCAAGCCTTAAAACATTTAAAATCAATAATTATGTGAAATTTCAAGTTTGACTTTCAAAATTCACTTCGAGCTTGCATTGTCCTTTAGGGATTAAAGCCATAAAATACTTTTAGGGTCCTCAATTTTTATTGTAAACCTTGGTTTAATTTTGTAACTTTTAACGCCGAAAGGACCAAGGCCATTTTTTTGTCAAAACCCACTCAAAACTGCTCCTATAGCTGTATTTATCAAAATTACCAAAAAAAATGCCTTTTTTGGAAATTTAACTATAGGATTTTGTACTAAATTTTTATAAGAAGAAGTGCTAAAAATTTTGTGAAATTTGACCACACATTGAAAGATGTGAACATTTTAAGTAAATTTTTTTTTTTTTTTTTTTTTGTGCCAAACAATTTCTTCTGCCTTTGACCATTGATTAAAGTTTTCAACTATGGATGTTGAATTTAAAAATTTAGAATATTCCGAATCATGTTAGGAATGTCTCCAAAAAAATTGAAGGCAAAAAAAGACATGGAATGCATTCAAAATAATCTTGCAATACAACAATGTAAAACAACATGCGGCGGAATATAGAGTGGATTTTATTCATTGTGGGTAAAAATTATAATAAACTTACAAATAAGGTAGGGGACATTGAATTGAACAAATCCATTATAAGTAAAGAAGTTAGTGTAGAAATCTGGGCCATTAAAAATTAGTACATGTAATGAAGGGATCCAAGATTAGGATCCTAAATACTGTATTTAGTACAGGCTGTATGTAGCTGGCTGCACAGCTGGTTGTACAAGCAAATTACAATAAGATTGGATGAAAAGTTGGGACATTTCCGAAAGTCTGTAGATGAAGTCAGGCGTCAGTTAGGGGCTTAGGGCGTAGGGTTTCTGTTGCGGGCTGCTGTTCTTCTAGACATTGGGCTCATTTTCAAAGTTTCTCAGGATCTTGGAAGCAGCGTGGCGAATTTGAAGTCGTGTTCTATATTTAGGGTTTTGGGTTTGCCTCTAAAAATTTCTCCGTGTTTACTCGTGCGTGGATTGGTGAGACATTTCTTGCTGTGGAGATGGTTTTAGGGACATCACATTTAGTCGATGCACATTTGGCATCAATTCTACTATGCGGATTGTCTTCTTGCTGTATTGTTCAGATTTTGATGGACATTTCTTACCCTAGAACCGCATTCAAACATTCATGTAGTTTTTGTGAACTTTCTTTGCATGACCTTGTGTTTTCCAACACATGTGAATGACATTTCCATGCAAATCTCTTTCAAATTCAATTTTCCTTTCATGTGTAGTTTTGGATAGTTTTCAAACTTTGTTTTTTTGGTTTGCCTTTGTTGTGTCATGTTTGCTAAGGTATGAGGTTTAATGGTGTGCATAACAATTGTGATAATAATGTTGGCTCAATTGTTATATACACTCCAAGGTTGCACATTTCAAGTATTTGTTTTTCTCTGTTTTCTTCTAGTTCACATTCATATAATGAATTTTAATCACATGTCCCTAAATGCATGAAAATAGGTTGAGTTTACATTATTTTGTGGAGGCTTCTTTTTTTTAACACTTTTGTTTTTACGTTTACTTTTCAATTCAGTTTTTTCTTATAAAGAATATAGTATTCCAAAAATTACATTCCCATTGTTACTATAAGTAAAGACAGGGAGCTAGAATATAGGCCATTTTTTGAAAATAAGTAATTATAGGGGTCTTTTTCATTTTCAATAGGAGGTAAATAGCCCCCTAAAAAGTACCCCCTCGCCGCACGTGGTGCACAAAGTATACATAGAGTGTCCCACCCGAGGCGGGAACCCTCTCACAACCTCCTAACTAGCCTCATTAAAACAAACGGATCTAATTTGGTGACACGTTGGATTTTGGGGCTTGTGCAACTCCCACTTGGCTAGCTTGAGTCTCGCCTTGGCATTGGGTAGACCAAGATGACAAGGGTGGGATGAATACAAGGCCCACGCCAAAGAGCTTGTGGTACCCCTCTCTGGCGAGGCAACCATGCAGATGCTCTTACTGTTCATTCATCATTAGCTTTACTGTACACTCTAGGCCTATAATAAACTTGCCAATCACCGCACAGACAAAATCCAAATCCTTCTCCACATAAATATAGAACCTAACATGTTTTGAAAATTGGCATGATTATTAAATGTCATGATTGTTAAGATTCACCTACAAAAAGCGGGATGCAAAAAAAATTCTTCCTACAAATTGTATTGCAATTTAAAGGCAATGAAGTTGAAATCTAGTTAAAAAATTCTTACATCCCTACACCACACAATGTGTTGTCATTGGGTGGTTATACAAGATTGGGTTCCAATCTCAATTGAATTGATAGTCAAATTGTGCGTTTAGTGTTTAGTAATTAGAAGGTTTTGTTGTGTGGTTTTTGAAACTGTGTGATAATCAGACGGTTTATTCTAATCATTACTGTTATTGTAGCAATTCATTCATTCTTGTTACTTACTACTATTACTGTTCGTTGATGTGCTCTTCTTTGATTTATATAAACCTGCTCAATTCTCTTGTTAGAGCATCGAAGCTTTCAAGCTTTTTCACAACAACATCAAATACTGGTTGTCTCCAAATACTGTATTTATGTAGTCCTCTAAACTAAGCATTTACGCTTAATAGGGGTTTTAAGGGGACCAAGCAATTAACCCCTTGAGCGCACGAGGGGCCACAATATGGCCTATCCATTTTTGAAAGATGTCCTTGTTTGATTCTTATAATCTTTTCAATGGTACTATCAAAGGACGCGTCCCTTTTCTTGTATCTCCGGACATGTCTCTACTACCAATCGATATAGTCAATTAATGTGGATCTTTTCTTAGGTGATAGTTTAATTGGAATGAATACATAAAAGTTTGGATTTCTGTAAACATGGGCTAGGCACTTAGGAGTTAAAGGGACTTATTGTGGAAAATTGTAGATGTTTGAAACATGATGTAGAGCCCCCGAACACTTCAGTAACTGTTGATGTACATTAAAAGTAGATATTTATACAGTGTGAAATGTCGATTATTTAGTATGGGTCCCCTTAATACCCCTATTCAGTGTAGTAATTGCAACCGACTGAAATTAAGGCTGAGTTTGCTGGTAATAACGAGATATGAACTCATCTGACATTTTGAGTATTACAAATAAGCTGGCCTTGAGCAGAAAAATTGAGAACAACGGACCACTCAATGCAAGTTGTGTATAGGGCAGTGCATGAGGAGGAGGGTATTGCAGCCAAAAAGGGGCAAACAAGGAGGGCGGAGCCCAACTAGGAACCCCTTTTTGGCCACAATGCTCGACGACAAAGGCATTGCCCGGCATAAACCATAGTGGGGAAAAACTAACAGAAAATAAAAATGAGGATGAAGAAGATCTAGTTGGATAAAAAATCCATAATGCTTGATTACGCAGTCAAAACCTGCGTAACTGGAAGAATACGATATATAATCTGTCCTGAAAATGTATAGGACATTTCCCCACAGTGGTTTACGCAGCAAAAAAACATCAGTTGAACAAGATCTGAAGCCAGGGATCATTGTGAATGAAGAGTCTGACTATTTTCGTAACATTCAGTTGGGTTGATAATTCACAAGAGTCAAAACCACAAAACAAACTACAAGCCTTCAATAGTGACTCCTAATGGCATCCGTGACTCAATACTGAAGTTCTACGTATCTAAAATGAACCCTGGATACGTTGCATTCTTCCCAATAGAGACCAAAGCAAAGTGCACAATCGCATTAACACTCACAACCAATTTACAAGAAAGCTCAAAATATATTACACTTCGATGTACAAAGCGAGAGGACAATTAGTAGTAGCATCCCCAGGACTAGAATCTTCCACAAAAAAAATGCTAAATTTTGATAAGTACTACTCAATCTACAAAGCCCATCTACCAAAATGATGTTTCCTTAAAACACCCAAAAATCGATCCAGGCTTGTAAATTCAAGTCACAAACTTGAACCAGACAAGCATTTGCAGCTCCAGAAAACTGCTGCTTCTCATAACCTACAAAACTGCTGCTTCACAGCAAGCAAATGAAGTCCAAATTGTTGCAGCTCCACTAATCCCTGAACTTAATTAGATTCTCAAAAAAAGTCTATCAGTTTAAATCCTGCAAGTTATTCTCTCATTTGGAGATGTCAAACCTCGTGATTCCTGCTCTACAATTTACAGAAAAGTTACCAAATTGGGTTACAGATGGATAATCTTCCCAGTTGGGTAATCTTAAAACTGGCTCAAAAATATTATGGTACAGTACCTGAATTAGTATACAAAAATCTGTATCAACAAGAATTAGGGTTGTTTTCAGAGCTTGTCTTCATAGTCTGACAAGGCCGGCACTTGCTCGCGCAATCCCTTTCGTCTCCGAATGCCGCTCACAATCTTGCCCGCTGGCGACGCGGCATCCAGCGGATCGCTTTCCATCATTTGCCAGTGATCGAAGACGCTCTGCGGGAACGCTTGTCCCGACGTCGCGGCACGCAATGTCGCAGCGAATCCAAACGACTCCACCACAGGCAGGTACGCTTTGATGGAGTAGAGCGGCGTCCCAGGTCTTTGCGTTTCTTCAAAAACCTCGCCTCGTCTCTGGGTAAGAACGTTGTAGATGGCACCAAGCGCCGTCTCTGGCGTTTGAATTTCTACCAAGTAGACAGGCTCGAGGATGCGCGGTTTGGCTGCGAGTTCCGCAGCGTACAAAACGCGAGTTGTCGCGGGGATGATTTGGCGTCCCCCGCGGTGAGCAGAATCAGAGTGCACCATCACGTCACTAAGCTCGAAGGCGACGCCGCGGAGAGGCTCTTTCGCYAGGACGCCTTCTCTGGCGACTCCTTGGAAGGCGCCCGTGATGGAGTCTTTGATTTCCTGGAGGTTTTGCACGCCTTTGGTAACGTCGATGACGACGTTAGGGCCTGTGGTGTCGGGGCCGAAGCACCAGAGCTTCTTGGCGGTGTCTTTGTCCCAGCCAAACTCCTCGACGAGCGTCTTAGAACGCTCCTTGAGGTCGGAGCTCAGGCGGCCGTCGTCGATCGCTTCTGCTAACCCTAACTCTAAGGGCCGGGCTTGGAAGTAGAGCCGGTTGTGTTTGTTTAGAGATTTGGTCATCACTGTGTGGGAGGAGCGCTCTGAGACTGTTTCCCGGAAGGAGACGACGGGTTGCGAGACGATAATCTCCGCGCCGTTCATGTAATCGTTCTGGAGATCGTTCAAGCTAATCTCCAGGTGAAGCTCACCGGCGCCCGCGATGACGTGCTCCCCTGTTTCTTGATCGGTGGTGGTGACGACCATAGGGTCGGACTTCGCTAAGCGCTTCAACCCTTCTACGAGCTTCGGCAAATCGGAAGGTACTTTAACCTGGACGGCCACGCGCACCACTGGCGAGACTGAGAATTTCATAGCGCGAATGGTGTGTGCGTCGATTTCTTTCTCATTTGTTAGGGTCGCGTTTTTCGTGATGAATTGGTCGAGTCCTACCATCGCCACTGTGTTGCCGCACGGGACGTCGTCCACGGACTCCAGGCGCCGGCCCATCCACATGACTGTTCTCTGGACTGTCTTGGTGTACAAATCCGTCTTCTGCCCCGGGATGTAATTTGCTCCCATGATGCGCACTTTCAACCCCGTAGAGACTTTCCCCGAGAAGACGCGACCGAATGCAAGGAAGCGWGTCTTGTCGGGAATCATCTTCGAGACGTAGAGCATGAGAGGTCCTTCGGGGTCGCAGTTTCGAATGGCGTTCGCGTACTGGTCGTCCATCGGTCCTTCGTAGAGATTCTCAACTCTGTACTTCTGTGCTGTGGCGGGTGAAGGCAAATGGAAGATCATCATTTCTAGCAACGCTTGACTTGCCGGGAGCCACGTCTGCATCACCTTCTTCATCAAGGTTTTCCCTGTGAGCTCCACCACGTCGCTGGTCCGCAAAGAGCACTCGTAGTTCCCTAAGGTAGTTACGACGTGGTCAATTTCGTTGTTCATGGAGCTTTTGATGAGGTCTCTGATCGGGTTGTAGACGAAGTGGACGAAGCCACGACTACAAGTTGGCGATCCGTTTTGCTTCGTGGACCATTTTCTCGTGGCAGAGTCGAAGTAATGCTCACCCCASAGCTTCTCCATCATCTTCTTCTCGTCTACTTTGTACTTCCTCGCCCACATGCTCGCGAACGTCTTCAACGTGAACGCCCAGCCGTGSAGCCCTGCGGCGAACGCGACGTTTCCGAGTTCGGGGGAGACTTGCACATCGCCCAGTAGTGCGTCCTCGTAAGTCGCMGTCACCACGTTAGCGTTCTCGATCACCCGCTGCATCGTTTGGTACGCTTCTTCCCCTTCCAATTGAAGCTCCAGGAACAGCCTGTCCAATTTGTTCACCACTAACACGGGCTTGATCCTTTCCGTGAGCGCTTGCCTTAGCACGGTCTCCGTCTGTACGCGGACGCCCTCCACGCAGTCGACCACCACCAACGCCCCATCGGTAATCCTGAGAGCAGCTGTGACCTCCGACGAGAAGTCGACATGGCCAGGAGAGTCTATCAAGTTGATCAAATACTCGTTGCCGTCCTTCTCYCCGYGGTAATCCTTCATCGCTTCCTCACTCATTTCGTAATAGAGCGAGATTCCGGTCGACTTGATSGTAATTCCACGCGCAGCTTCATCCGCGCGCGTGTCTGTCATGCGCATGTCTCCTGCGGCCTCTTGCGCGATGATTCCCGCAGCGGCAACCAGGGAGTCCGTCAACGTCGACTTGCCTGCAATTCTCTCAAGGTACCCAAAATCAATTCTCATGTTCTCAGAAGTCTCAAAAAGCACACAAAAAAAAGGAGGAGAGTGGTTGATTTACGTACCGTGATCCACATGAGCGATGACGGACATGTTTCGAATGTTGTGCTTCTTGTCCATGATCCTTCGCATCTCGGTTGCCGAGAATTTCACCTGCAAGCACATAACAGAAATCAATTGTCCTCATTAGATTCTGCTTACCAAACCAGGAAGATCGAAATTAATACTGATGCAAACAGTTTCTGTGCACGTGAAAGCATTAAGGAGTGAGCTGCAACGTACCATTTTATTGGATTGAGTGGTGTGTTCGCCCACCGGGCAGAGTACAAATGTGAGAGAGCAGCAGCTGCAGACTGATGTGCAACCGCAACACGAGTTCAAGAGCAGGAGATATATGGTCCATTGTTGCTGGTTTCTAGTATTTATAGTGGTGGTGCTGAGGAAAACGATACGAGCATGATCATTCGCCGGCAGCTGCAAATAAGAATCTTATCAACTTCATGCTTGGACAACAAGCAAGATGGTGGGTTGATGAAATGGATACATGTCGACACGCCAATGGTCTTCAGTTGGAATCCAAGTTTTGACTTTGTCAGCAATTGACAATCAGGTGGCTACCGAAGCATGTTCGTGACTTGTCAGTCTGTTCCCAAGAAATTTCCTCTCGAGGTACCCTTGGGATGGAATATCCATTCCCAGAATATTTGGGAAGGGGCAGCAGGAGCTGCATATGCAACAGCGATCCAAAGGGTCCGCACAATCTCCACCGCCACAATAACCAATTGGAAATAGCCAGCCATCGTGTATTTTTTAAACTCATTTGATATATTCTTTTTTTTCTTTCCAGAAGCACTTCGTCCCTTCGACAGGCCCCCACAAAAGGACCAACCAAAAAGAAAATTATACTCCGTATTTGTTTTAACCCATAAAGGTTATTGACTATGTTTTCAGCAAAACCGCTCCAAAACTGCCATTTCTAGTACACTTACCAAATTTTAGGAAATAAACATTTTTGAACACATGTAACTTTAGGTTCTTATAATAAGCTGGTTTGAGAAGATGTGGGAAATACTTCAGATTGTGGAGATTGAAAGATATTGGCGTTTGAATTGACATAAATCCATTTTTTGGCCCTGCAAAAATTCAGACAGTAGCACTTTACAAGGTCACATTTGCATAAAAAAAATGTCAAAAATGGTAGTAACTCTTTGGATTCATTCTTCAAGGCCAGTTGGCTACATGCTTGAAAATTTTCAAATCATTTGGAATTGCACAACGTACAAGAAAAAAATTGTAAGTAGAAAAAGGTAGAAAATGATTCAAAACACTAAATTGTTAAGAATTTAGTTATGGAATTGAAAAATACTTGGGACAGTGAACACCTGTATTCAAATTGTAATGCAATTTGTCTTTTATCAAATTGTCTGAAATTGCAGTGATTGCAATGACTTTTATAATCCAGTGATTGGATTTTTGCTTTGTTTGGAGTACATGGGGCCTAGGGTGAGTGAAGACTTTGGACTAGCTATCTCACTGTTTTATTGGTGTTGTGTTTCAGTACAAGGTGAATAGGACTTGCTTTGGTTGTTAGATTGATGATATTGCTTTTGGAGGATTCATGTTACTGCTTTTCTAACTTTTTTGATATTTTATGGAGTCTTAATCCCTCAGCGCCCGAACTCCTCAAATATCGCCCCTCCAAATTGAAAGATCTCATTGTTTGACTATTATAATCTTTTGAATGGTACGATCAATTGGTCAAAGGACGTGTCATTTTCACTCTAGCTCTAGATTTGTCTCCACTACCAATGGGTATGGCCAATTTGTGTGGATCTCTTTTTAGATGATGGTTTGGTGGGAATGAATTGAAAAGGTCTTGATTTTAGTAAACATGAGCTCGGCGGTCAGGGGTTAAAACAACGACAAACATTCAAAGAACAATCAACTTAAACCAATGACAAGTCTTCATACTTGGTTTGAATGTCATGATTGTTTGATGCTCATGCAATGTTGCATGTTCTTTTCTATACTAGATTGATTAAAATACATGGCTTAGAACTTAGAAATATCCAAAACTAAGGTTGAATTGCACATTCTTATTTATTATTATGTGAAATTGTATTATGGAACTAGCACCTCATATATCAAAAAAATTAAGTATGAATGTATGACATTGGTCTTATAGTGTATATTGTGTATGTAAATGAAATAATCGGACATCTAAGTTTTAGATGTAAATTAGCCCAACTATAAAAAAAACATTTGAAGAATTTATAAAAAATTACAAGGTATTAGAAATATGCTAGTAATATTTTTTTATGTAAAAATAGGGTCAACTTAAATACAACAATCAAGGTAAATATCCCTACATCAAATAACCTCTTAACTCAGGTATATACCTTAAATTACAAGGAGTGATCTCCTCGAGTTTCAAAGCCTAATACTCTATATGCAAGATTAGGTGGACAAGATGAATTGCATTTCTCATCCAACCTTTTTTTGGAAGGTTGAGGGTGATTGCAAGAATTATTGGTTGGTTTTGTACTCTTTTAGTTGTTTTATTACTTTGTTTTTCTATTACTCTTTAAAACTAGAAAAACGCTTTTTTAAAATTAATAATATGGTGAACGTATACACCTTTAACCCCTCAAAGACCAAATAAACACAATGTGTTTTCCTTAAAGTTTCAATGGGAAATTCTTGGTAGATTGAAGCATATCTCAATATTTTGTGAAGTAGGTACTTGTAGAGTAGCAGGTTGACATACTTGTTTCAAATTCCAATTTTCAAAATTTCAATGTAAGAAGTATTTAAAATTTTATTTAGGAAATGAAGTCTAATAGAATAAAGGAAAAAACATAATTTTTTTGACAATGGAAGAAATAGTAGGGATGGAAAAAATTAAACATTTTGCTGGACATTTATAGTCTTTACTTTGCACAAACAAACCGGGTTTGAAGAAAAAATTTCAAATTCTTATTCTTAGCAATTTTAAAAGTACAAGGTTCAATCTGGTGTCATCGAGAACACAATATAATTACAATTATTCTAAATTTTTTGAAGATGTTCCAAATAATATGCTAACAAATATCAATTGTTAAATTTCAAAAATTGACACATATATAGATTTTTTAAATCTTTATAGCATCCAATTTGGTCAATATTGGATTTTCATTCAATTTTATTTGAAAATGTGTACATATTTGGGATTTTTTTTATTTTTTAAATTCAAAAAACACTACTAAATAAAATTAAAAACTCAAGCACTCCTATAAGCAAAATAATATTAAAGCATGGCTAGTAATTGAAAACCTCTATAGTCAAAAGTTGTTAGGTCTTGAAGGATTTAGAAGATAGCACYTTCAAGAAGGAAAATCATAGAAAAAATATCTAAGTAGGAGAACTAGAAAAGTGCAAAATCTTAAAAACATAGGTACTTTGACATTTTATTTGAATGCAATAAATAGGGAAAACAATTTACAAATAAAATAAAATTGGTGAAGAGTTGATAGTGAAGAGATTTCAACAACACAATTMGTTCGTAACCATCTTCAATATCTACAAGTGCGCATGCTAAAGAGCCTTATTTGTTCAAAGATGAAGGACATAAAATTAAATATTTTTAGATATTTCTCTGTAGGAACATGGCCAACTACTACAGAAATAGACCACTAAAATTTCAGCTCTAGAACTTTAATTCCGAGTGATCAATCAATAGTGCTAAAAACCTACTTGAAAGTATTACGTAATACAAATGATTTAGCAAAATCCAGTGTCTACCTATTTGTTCACAAGCCTTGCACTTCAAAGAATCAAAGTAACCCGTAAACATCGAGTGAATGTTATGTATTCAATAAATGATAGAGAATCTTTATGTACAAGACAAAAGTGCACCTATTCATCCTTGAAATTTTGTGTGGACAAGAGAGATCTTCTATAGTACTTTGACTTCCAAATGCATGTTTTTGGATTACTTTTTTGGTATCAAACTGGATGATTTCCATGGTCACGAGCTTGTCTTTTAAGGGTTAACCTTCGAAAGATTTGAGGTCAAAAAGTGGATGTTGGATGACTTTCAAGATTACTATAGAAATCAAGGATGCACCTACCTATCCATCAATCAAATGCTTTGGTGACAAGTCTTGCTTTTTTAAGATTAACAAATGTGTGATATTCGTGAGAATTGCAGCATCAGTGAACAAAATTCAGCTACTAGCTGCGTTTCCAGATGTATCCAAAATTGAGTGTGAAAGAACAAACTTCACAATGAATTTGGATTCGGAAGCCGGTGTACAGAAAGTTGTCACTCATCAAAGGCACCAGGATTAACTTTACATGTCGACACGCATCCCTGTGGCAATCGTGGCTTGACCTTCAGCAAGTCGCAGCCTTCGAGCTCCACCTTCGTCAGTTTCGGCAAATGGTCCAGATCTGGAAACGATGTCAATTCTTTACAACCAACACAATGGAAACTCCGCAACTGCAGCAACTTCTCCACCCCCTGCAACCTCGAAATCTTCGCATCGCTCAAGCATAAAGATTCCAGCTGGGTCAGCGCAGACACATCTGGGAGATTTCGCAGGAATTTGCAGTCAAACACTGAAAGCTCTCGAAGCTTCGTCAGCTTCTCAACGCCCAGGAGGCTCGTGATCGGAAGCGCAAATACGTAGAGAATCTGAAGCTGAGAGCAAGCGGCGAGCCCCGCGAGTTTGACATCCTTCCGAAGTTTGAGAAAACGCGCTCCGGCTCTGGAACCCTGCGGATGCTTGAAACCGCCCTTCCATAACACTAACGAGATCAATGAGGTTAAGGTGTGGAGTTGGAATACCTCCATCCGCCACTGTAAATTCCACTCCATACTCAAATATTCCAGTTGTGGACAACCGCTGAAACGTGGAGGCAGAGGGAGAAACGCGGCGCAAGACAACATTTTGAAGCGCTTCAATGAAGGACACATGCTGAAGTCCGGTAACCGTTTCAGGGACGTAAGATAGCCTAACTCAATATGCTGCAAGGATTCAAGTGTTGTGCCGGCATTACTGGGTTGCTTTTGTCGGTGTGGATTTCGTTTTGAAAAATAAAAGCTCTCGAGATCATGGAGAGATATGAGCTCCAAATGGCGAAGGCAACTTAATCCATGGAGATCCAACACCTTCAAGTTGGAGCACTTGTGGATCTGAAGCACCACAACATTGCACCACTCCTGAACTTTGTGTGAAGGGAATGCGGCGCATTTCAAGTTTTCCATCCGTATTTGTTGCAATTGAGACGGAGATGGGCTTGTCTTCTTCAAGACGTAAGGGAGGGAATCAATGGACACCCGGTGGTAGGCACACCCAAGTGTTGTTTCTTTTGGAAGGGAGCTCTTGGAAGGCATTGTATGATATACACACCAATGAGACCCCTCTCCATCTATAACGTACCATTTGGCAAACTCAATATACAAGTCGTGGATGGTAATATACTCATCTCCATCTTCATTGAAACTAATATTGATGATGCCCGACCTCTTCAGACTTTGTAGTTGTAGCATTCGCACATACACATGGGATTCACAATTAGATGTTGATGGTTGTTGAATCATCAATTGTTAATCTACACACACTTGAACACCATACTAGACTCAGATCCACTAATCAATGCATGACCTCATAGAAGTCACTCAAAATTTTCAACCCCATCCTTTACATTAATATGCATATCCTCATGCTTCCGATGTGTTCAAAGCTATGATTGGGATAAGATTTGTTCAATCTATAGAAACAAAGCTGGATCATTTCTCAAATACAACCAAGCTTATGAACTCATTGTAGCTAATTTATTGGTAGAAAGCATTGAAAATGTATACACACCTGAAATTTCACGGCCGTTGGTGTCGCTTCATGTATATCCAGAAGCCATTTAAAATCCCGCCTAGAAGAGTTTAAGGAAAATCCTTGATAGCCATATAGACACAAATCCAAGAACAATAGCTTCTCCTTTGAAGTCAAAGTCCTAAATTGCAACCCCAAAACACCAAAGATATCTGATGACGCATTAGAAAGCCTCAACTTGTCAAGATCTCCAAGGTGTTCCTTCCATGCCCACACATTTGCATTATCGTGCTTGTGATAGTAGTCCGCCAATGCTCGTAGAGCCAAGGGGTGATATTGCTTCTTCCCATTCTCAAATAAAAAGTAGCATTGATCAACGCATACTTTCAAGGTTTCTTTCTCCTCCAATGACAAGGTTTCCAAGTTTCTATGAGGAGTTGCCCTTTGCAAAAAAATCAATCTAGCCTCTTCCTCACACAAACTAGTCACACCCTTGCAATATAGGGCATTTGGATGACTTGGGAACAATTCTTCAACAACATCAACACTCCTTGATGTGATCATGATCATGCTCCCCAAGTGAAATGCAGCCTCTAGATATGTCAATGCTTCTGTCCGTGACTCCAAATCACCAGTGATGTTATCTATGACAAGAAATACGCGTTGACGGCTCATATGATCTTTCAACAACTTACGTCCCTATAACAATGGAACAAAACAATTAGTCTTGCACAAACTTTGCATGATAATTCATAGTCAACCACAATCAACAATGGAATACAACAACAATACCTAGGAATCAGTCTAGCACAAACCTCATGCACCGTGTGAACTCTCTCTACTACATCCTTGTTGATCCGGAGTAGCCTAGTCAACACCAACTTTTGTAAGTCAAGAGGAGGCCGTGAACCAAGCTCCACATGAAACACCTTGCCATTGAAATCCTTGTAGTAAAACATGCAAAGTGCCCTTGACATTGTTGTTTTTCCAAGGCCACCCATCCCATACAAACCCAATTTGTGAATGCCTCGGAGCTTGCTATCTTCTACTATATCTTCAATAAACATTCCGCCAAGGACCTGCAATTGTTCAAACAAGTTTCCTCCACATGTCAAAAATGATACAATTGGATACTATGTCAATATATTGAAACTCTTAATTGTCTCAAGATTGAGAATTGGATATATCAATGTACCTTGCATAATCGTTCATTGCCAATCACGTCTGAAGTATCATCAAGCAAGTTTGGAGCCACAAGCAAAGAGATCTCCTTGACAATTGCAACTCGATATTCCACCTCTGAGGCAAAATTTTGAAACTGAAGGCCATTCGAGCCACGAAGCTCACAAAGGGCTTCCATGTACAAGCTCAAGCTTAATTGACTACGAGTATCATCTAAGGCCACCACATGATTAGGCTTAGTTATAATCTTTGCCCATGCAATGTTCCATTGACTTTCAATGGATTCAACTTTGAGGTCATTTGGTGATAACTTATAGAACAAAGGAAACAACTTTAGCTTGTGATTACGAGACTTTTTTGCCTTTACAAACTCGACAAGTTCAAGCATGGGCCACTTGGAAGTCAAGAAATCTTCAGACAACACAACCACAGCTACAAGGMATTGTCTAGCCACTTCAAAAATCAAAGGTGCAAACTGCTCCCCCATCATCAAGGAGGAGGACTGCTCATCGAAGAAAGGTTGATGGGTTTCGGCCTCTAGATCCTTGCAAAGTTGCCTCACAAAATCCTTCTCTTTACCACTATGACTCAAGAATATCTTGTGCTTTGGATTCCATTTTTGCATTCTGCTAGCCAATGTTTGGAAACAAAGATTAGAATTAGACATGGCTTATAGATTGTACCTTGAAAGGAAATGGTTGGTTCATATCTCTAAAAATGTGAATTTGCACTATGAAAAATATCTAAGAAGAAATTCTTATTCGACTAAACTTTGCAAAATATGACCTACACATCATATCCATACAATTGGATTGACCTCTACAATAATTAAAAGTTGAACATTACTGAATGCCAAGATGCCCTAAACACACAAAATCTTTGTTTTCTTTGTTTCATGAATCCAAATGTTTGTAAATAATRGTGTTAGTATCAATTGTACAATACAGGTTTCCTTTGCAAATATTATCTAGTTGAGGGACATACATTTCACTTAAAAAATACCTTTCTGAGTGTAAGAAAATGAACCTCTCAATGAATGAAAAAAACTAAACTTGAATGATTAAGTAACATTAAAACCATGAAAAACTTCCATAACTAGAACTTAACATTATAAACTCAGGTACAGCAAATCATATTCAGCAAAGTCACATGTCAGCAAAATCTTTCCATTACCCAGTCTGCTCTTGCTCACTGTCTGATTTGGAAGAAGATCCTCGTTCCGTAGAAGTCGAGGGCTCCATGCTTCTGGCCAAGAAAACGTCGTCCTCCCAGTCCGACCAACAACAAGTACCGACTCTCCTTCCCTCCTCTGGCCTTGTACCAGTAGCTTGGGCATTGGAGCGTGCCGGACACCGCAATTATTGATTATTTCAGCCAAAAAAGCTCTGAAAAGCTGCGAGTTAACAACAGAAGACATTTTTAAAATACAGGGCGCTGCTGCAGCACAAAATGAAAAAGCAAGTCAAACCAGAAAATCACGCACTTCATTCCACACCACTTCATCGCTGGCATTGATAGATAAGCTAATTATTTAAGAGAATGTCAGCAATCACAAAGGTGATAAATAACATTATGGCAGATGCATCAGATTATTCACAGATAGCCGCAGAAGCTTAAACGCATTTTTCTTTAAAGTGGAACAACTCAAGAGCCAAAGATTGTGACATATATGTACTGTACATCTAGGATTTGTAAGAACGGCGTTCTGAAAGGTGCCAAAGTATTGGCATACCGCCAATTGAAGCGGAATGGACGTTCTTGGCAGTCAAACGAGAACATCATAGACCATCGTATTTTCAGACTAGTCTAACCCAAAAAAGTGACATCTAAACAGGTAAAGATTTCAACATGTAGGACAGGTATGTATTTCAGACCGCAAGGTGTAAACCCTAAAAAGTGCCAAAGTTGCAAAATTTTCGCCATTTTAATGAAATTCTCCGTCATCGTTCTCGGCAGATTGACTCATACTACCGTACGTAGTGTTCATGACAAGACTAAACCCGTGAAACAACCAGATAGTGCGCCTGCGAATGCTTACCAACACTCAAACAGGTCTATGCGCAGCACTAGGTTAAAGATGTGACAAAAACATTAACCACAATAAAACCTCCGGGGGTCAGGGTTTGTCCTACCGACACTACGTAGATGATACCCAGACGGCACAAGATACTCTCACAAATTGTAAGCAATCACACCCGTCTCCTGCCTTCTTTGGGTAAGGCGATTCCCTGTACAACACTTGAATTACCGCCGCAGCAGAGGATTCAATTCACGGTTGTCCATCACATGCTACAATCGTGAATACCTTATGCTCGGCATTCAAAATCATGACTCAGAAACTTGAGGGTGTTCGCTTGGTCGCTCCATCCAACCAACTTTCCATTTCCTCAGATCTCCTAAGGTACTGAACATTGTAGAATGCCAAATCCAACATATCCCGAGAAGGTTTATTACCTCCGTTCAAGTGTACTGTACGTGCAACGTTTGTTGCTTCGTACAACTTCGTAAGCTATTGCAATAAACAAGAAGGGGGCAAAGAGCCTCTCGTAGTGTAGTGAAGTTGCTCGATTTGAGTTCCTGGCGGTAGCTTCTCCCTCTGCAACTTGATTCATACTAGACTTGTTCATGATTATAACCCTAAATCATGCAGATAGTGCACCCGTAAAAATTACCGACACTCAAACGGAGCTGTTCCAGGTTAAAGATTCGACAAGCAATCCACCACAGTGCAGCCACGCCGTCACAGATACAGTGTGCCCCGGGGTTCCTGCTTCGTCCTACCGACACTATATACTACTTCTTAGAAAATACTTAGACGACTCGAGATACTCACCCAAATCAGGCAGCCGTTGCTCGCCCTACTTTGATGACTGACGATGACCGCTTCGAATAAGCGAAACGAGGTCCTGTCCACCACTCAGAAATTAACCGTTCGAAACCCTAGCAGCAGCAGAGCGAGACTTCGGGACATGAAAGTAGGAGAAGCAGCAGAAGACTCCTCGAAAGTCCAAACCCCACAGGACGTAGGGCACAAGTCACACAAGTCAAAAAGTAATATGGAACAGCCATGGGGAGGAGCATTGTTCGGTATAATCTGTCGGTCCCCAGGGAGCGGCGGGAGCCGCAAGTGGGGAACGGCAGATTATAATCAACAATGCTCCTCCCAATGGTTGTTCCATTGCGTAATCAGGACCTGCGAGGTATTTTCCTGACCATTGGTTGCCGTCCATTTTAGGATTTACGTAAGCTTTTTCAATGCTATTTTTGGCATTTCATTTCTCCTTCATCGATGCATGCTTCGCTTCCGCGTGTTGCTCTTGTCAAGTTGTGAGCTGTCATTTGTACATTGGCCTAAGTTGCTATAGGTGCGCGTTAGGGCACAAAAAAGGGGGAAATTTCAAAATCGACAAAAATTAGGGCAAAATTGGGAGGATTATTTTGGATTGTGAAAAGACACCTAAAAAAGCTCATAATACCGAGCAGGAGCTGATTACGTCTCACAAGACTTCGAAGAAACCACGGTTAGGGATCCCAAGATGCTCCGACAGTGTTTACCCTCGGAGGTCCAACTCACCCATTATTTTATCGTATGCAAGCGTCTGTGGACTTCCCATTGGAATGAAGTCCAATTCCATGAAGCTACGCTGAATAGGGGTATGAAGGGGACCAAACAATTAAAGGGACTAAATCAGGGAAACTATAGATGTTCGAAACGTTGAGACTTGGGGGGCGTATTCCACTCATTCTGAGCTCGATTAGTGTATAGAATCGGCAACAATCAAGGGCTTGCCGATTATGCCACGATAATACCTTTGCGTTGCCGATTCCGAATACGCCCCCCCTGGTCTTAACGCTAGAGAGTGAGCAGGCATGGCAGATTTTGGGGAATAGCCCGCCCTACGAGCTCGCTGCAGGGCTTGCTATTCCGCAGAATCTTCCATGTCCTGTCCGCTCTCTAGTACATGATGTGCAACACCAAAACGCTTCAGTCACTGTTGATGTACAACAAAGATACATATTTATATTGTGTGAAATGTCAATTAATTAGTATGGGTCCCCTTAATACCCCAATTCTATGTAGCCGACTCTAAAAGAGGATGGAGACAACTATTCAACAATTTGAGGCAGGTGAGGTAGTCTACTCTTAATCCTAGAAGGGTTAACCCTGTGGAAATCATCTTTTTTGAAACCGTGGGAATAATTGGTATTAAAAAATTCAAAAGAACTCATTTGAAGTCAAAATGTTGTAGAAGATCTCCCCTTTCCACATAAAGTTTCGAGGATGAATAGTTGTACTACTGTCCCACACGGAAATATACTTTGTCATCGATCAGACACTAAACGTCCGCGTCGTCCTTCCTGGGTTAACCTTGCACCGCCATTGCGGACTAGAGTAGTCCAATAGATGACTTCTGAGCGACTTGGCAACTCCAGAAATCAATTTTTTCATCCATTTTAATTTTTCATTGCTGCATTATGGCACAACGAGTTTTGCTGAACAAGAAAATGGCTGATTGAATGCAGCCATTTATTGATGGACCAAGAGATTCTAATAAAGTAACACCGGGCTTCTCCACCGCGGTATTAATGTAGACTGCTCTTAAAGCGACCATTTAAGGGCTGGTCCGCTTTTTTGTAGGTTTCCACGTGCAACAATATTTTTTGCTCATTTTTCAGAGAAAGAAAAAAGGATGAGGAACTTAGCACAAGTGGTTCCATATTTTTTTCAAGCATTTTTGAATTACATATGAATTTTCAAAGATTTGAGGCATAGGCACCTATTTGTGACCATAGGTCTTCCAAAATCTGTCTACTTGCAACTTGTAAAGAGATGGGAGGAAATGAAAGACAATGATTGGTTCTTGCAATAGAAAATAATTTCTTCTTGATTCATTTAATGGTGAATATGGTCCATTTAAGGATCACCTCTTATCCATTCTACAACTATTTATAGAGTCGATTTCAAGGAGATGTTCGCTTTAAGAGCAGTCTACCTTAGGGCAATCATGCAGAGATGCAAAAAATTTGGAATAGGCACAACTGACCTTTATGACCAACTAGTGATAAAATTAGTTACAAGTAAGGCAGACCATGTACAATGCACTACAACATGACACTTTGCTGATGCTAGAATAGTTATGACTTCCGCCGGCTACCGCTCCAAAATGTCTTCTTTCAATAGAATTTGGACACATGGGCCAGAATATAACAATTATGAAAGAAGAATTCCACATTATGCAAACCCTCAAATAATGCAAGAAATCAAACACAAGCATTCTTTATCATTGTAAACCTATTTCCTCTATAAATCCTCTTCTGCAATGTTGCGGTTGAAAAAAGCGTACCTAAGCCTTCTTCCTCCCTATATACCATCATGGTGTACAGCTAAAGCACTATAAGTCATGAGTCATCTCAAGTATGAGCATGGCACTAAGCCACATCAAATAGACTACATTTGTGGCCTCTTGACTATGAGTTATCTTTTAAGTTTGCCTAAACTTCCAAGGGACAAGCGGGTGAATGCATGAAAGATTTAGTAATGCTTTGCATCACACTTGGAATTGTGGAGTTGTCATCCACTATAACTTTTGAAGTATGAACTCAATTAACTTGAAATTTTAATTGAAGATGTCTTGCTTGATAGCAATCAAATTCCTTATTTTTAAATTTAAAAAAAAAATTATGTTATATTTAATTTCCAATTTAGCTAATTTGTCACATTTTGTAGTTTAGGGTTTTTTAGTACTGGGGAGTGGGTCGTTGCAAGAAACACTTATTGGTTTTGTCTCAAAATGGCCTATTTTCATGAGTCCTCTGACTTTTGGAATAATTTTTTTTAAATAAAATAAAATATGGATAATTTGAAGAGAAATGAGAATATTATATCTTCTAAAATTCAGACCTCAGAAAATTTACCTCTAAAAGTTATGCACAAAAAAAGGACAATGGAAAATACAATGAAAATAGATATATATATATTTTTTTTAAATAGTAAAAAAATTCAAAAAAATAAAATTCAAAAACCTATTTATCCTAAGTTAAAGATGCTTCTTCTCCAATAAATTTCATCCTCAAAAAAATATTTTGTGTTATATACAAGTGTACTTTGGTAGTGCACTTTGACCACATGTGGAATTTGGACAATTTAGTATTTTTAAAAAACCTCTCATGAGCTTGTGTAACTATACTAGAGGACCATGCATACCAATTTTTAGCTCAAAATTTGCTTTTTTGGATTGGAAATAGGACTAAAACCCCCCGAAATGGCCAAAGTAGACACCCAATAGGGGGCAATTTAAAAATAGTAAAATAATTTTTTTTAAATGAAAAAATTACACATGTAAAACTTTTGTGTGCACCTTAAATCCAAATTTTAAGTCAAACAAACAAAATATGAAAAAGTTATGAGCAAAAAACTACTTGGTAAAGGTCAAAGGGACAAAAAAAACGACAAGTGTTTCTTGCAATCACCTGAGTATCCAAAATTAATGATCCAGAGCTGAAATTTTTGCGGTCTATTGCCGCATTAGGAATGCATGATGCACTAAAGGAAATTGATAGAAACATTATTTTATGTCCTCTACATACGTGGTAACACCGTAACAGGGCTCCTTTGCGCGCGCACTTCTGAATATTTAAGATTATTCTTTTGGTCAAATCTCCTTATCATAAAGTTCTGCTAAATTTTCAATTTTTTAGTTTTTTTAAAACTTGTTTTTCCTATTTTTTACAAATTAAAACCTCAAAGTGTCTATTTTCTTCAAAACATGTGTCATTCTATTTTGTGAATAACTTTTGACCTAAATTTTTTGTGGTCTCAAATTTTGGTGGCATGATATTTATAGTATTATGCTAATTATATATATATATATATTTTTTTTTTAATATTTTTTTCAAAAGCTCGATAGTACTGGCCAGTACTAGTGAATGCTATAAAAACCAACGACGCTAGTTTGTGAGCCTAAAAGCGTGAGCTCCCGGGCTGTGAGCACACTTTTTGTGAGCCTAGATATTTAGTGTGGAAATGTTGCAAGTTCTCCAAGATATGGGTAAAAAATCCGGACATATTTCTATATTTTTTATTATTTTGAAAAGATGGACCCAACATCGTGCGTCTATTACCGTAGGCCTATTTCCGTGTAAATGTTATTGTCGTCCTATCATAGTGGATTAGTTAATGTGTTAAAATATGATTGACTATCTTTTTTTGAAACTTGTAAGATTTTGAAGAAAATAATCATTATGTTTACTAGTATTTCATAGAATTTTGAATTCCAAATATTAAAATTGGTGACAATATCAAAAATTTTAAAGAGCTTAATTTTGCATAGATGAAGCTGAATTAATAAGATTCAAATGCATTTGAAATATTTTTCATGGTGTACCATTTGTAGCATACTGGCACGCCTTCCCAAGTGTCACAGAAATTCCATTTTGGCAGTGGAAGCATTTATCTTTGAATGTACGACAGTTTAAAAGCCCCCTACCTGGTGGGTTTTTGTTTGGTAGGAAAAATAATAAGCTCGTGTTGCAACCGCAATCTTGAAAAGGGATAATATTTCATTTTGGTTACAAAAAATGAGTAGCCTCAAATACTATCTCGCTAGTGAGAATCCATATAAGAGGATGGAACGATATTGCGAACCACAAAATATGCCTACACAAGTTATAAAATAACTCACAATACAAATGAATAATTGAGGGTAGTACTTGTTTCATTACTGTAAATTTAAGGAGTCCTTGGGCTACTTGCCATGTTGTGTACAAAAATCCCTTTGCATATCATCCAAATGTTAGGGTTTAAAGTACATTCATTTGTGCAACAAAAGCATTTATCAAACTCTGGGTTGACATTGTTGGAAGTAAGAAAAATTATCTTGAAACATGATTACACATGTAGGACGACTCAGAGGAAATATAGAATGGAGGGTCAAACCAATCCATATAATGAATTAGTGGCCTCATCAATACAGAAAAGGATGACATATTGTAGTAATTCATCTATTTGATAGCTCTAAAATAGTACTAGGCATGAACTTTTATCATTCCTGTCTTCTCAAGAAGGGTCATGACCTCATCCATACTAAGGCTTGGGGCATGAATGAACTTTTCCTTATTTGAGTCTACCTTGCACAAATAATGGAAAATGTAGTAAAGATGTTTGCACTTGACATATTTTCCTCGCTTTCCAATGGATGCAGACATCATACCAGTAAAGTACAAGCAAGTGCAAGTTGGGAAATTTGAGAGTCACTCAATAGATCATATGGTGAGGTTCTCACTACTAGAAAATTTGGGTCCAAATTAACAAAAAATTTACAAGAAAGTGTTGATTTTTTTTGTTCAAAAGGTCGAGTTGACTTGGACATTATTCAACAAAAAATTGTTGATTTTTTTTGTTGATTTCGTCTAATTTTTATTAATTTTGCATTTTATAAAAATTATTTAAAAAAAATAACATATGGCAGGCCAGCCCACCCCGCAGGCCACTCCACTGCGAGCAGGCAGGCTAGCCCGCGAGCAGACCACGCGAAGGCACAGCCCAGCCCGTGCAAGGCAGCCCACCCCACACAAAAGCAAGGTAGGCGCCGCCATGGGGGTTCGAACCCCACACCTCTTGGCTAAGGTCCGCGGAACCTCACCAAGCCACTTGAAACTATACATGACACAAGAAGAATATGTATTAGATTTATATTGTTATTGCATAATTATTTCTTTTGTTTTGTAAAAACAGCAGACTTTGGTGGCCGTTTCGAAATAGTAAAATACGTTTTCTGAAAAAACTTTGAACTAATAAAAGTTAGAAAATTAAGCTAAATTTCACCTCCAAAAATCCGTTTGAGATTTGAAGTCTCCAATCAAAAGTTATGGACAAAATTTAGAGAGGGTGCTTAAAAATGTCAACAAAAAAGTTCATTTCAACCCCGCTCTGAATTTTGCTCATAACTTTTGATTGGAGACTTCAAATCTCAAACGAATTTTTGGAGGTGAAATTTAGCTTAATTTCCTAACTTTTCTTAGTTCAAAGTTTTTTCAAGAAACGTATTTTACTATTTCAAAACGGCCACCAAAGTCTGCTAAGTTCCAAAAACACAGAATTGTGAATGATTAAGTTAAAATTTAATGAAAATTGTACATAGAATTGAACCGTGGGAATTTAAACATTGCCCGAATGACAAAAACTTGTTTAAAAATTTTGTAAGTCTAAATAAACAAAAAAGTGTTGAGTGTTTTGTTGATTTGGACATTGTACTACCAAAATTAACAAAAAATGGTAACCATTTTGCTACCTTGTACCAAATCAACAAAAGCTTGTGAAAACGGTCGATACAGTGCCCAAATTAACAAAAAATTGTTCATTTTTTGTTGATTTGGACACCATTTTCTAGTAATGTCTACACTAGACTGTAGGATAATGACAGATCCAAGTCCAGGGTATGGTAAGATGTTCACTCCGAGAATAGTCCTTGTCACATTTCGGGCACTCTCCCATTGGTTACGATGATCGTCAGTAGGTGCCTTCTCATTTATACAAATGCTTTTTCCATTGCGAATGCATGGAGGCTTGTCAGCATGAGGTGGTCTTGCATAAGTCCATTCCATAACCTCAAATAGTTTTGAAGATGTAAATAGGCATCGAGGAGACAAGGAAGGTTGTTCTTGAAGGTAAAACCCTGCTTCCTTAAAGAGTATGATTTTGTCAGTCGTTAGGGCAATACCGATCATCACAGGCCAAACCTCGGGAACTTCCGGTCGACTTAGAATGTGAGACTTCCTTGGGCCCATCACGCAACACTTGATATCATCCGGACAAAACCAAAATTCATCTGTTTCCACTCTTGTCCCTTTGAATTCTCAATTTTGTCCTTTATACATCGGAGCAGCGGTGGATTTGGAGCCTCTAACTATGTTTATCTTGCACTTCAGCTCCGATTGTAATTGAATGGCATGTCACTTCTTCTTGGACTTTACAGAAATGCGAGCTATATGCCACTCTGAGGGGTTACAGTCTGTCTCCAAAACATACTTCACATGACGTCCTGGTGTAGTGACATCTACAGAATTTGCACGAGGACCTTCAGTAGATCTCATTTGCACTTGAGGATGGGAGAAATTCACCTTCTTAGGGCAATGAAAATCACCTTCACATCCGATAGGTACGTCCAACTTTCGCTTTGTGGACCCAAAGACTTCCTCCCCTTCTAAACGGGGGATACGCGTACAAAGATCCTCAGCACCGGGCATAGTGCACATGGCATCTGTAATTTTTTTGCCATCCATTGATGCCAGTGCTCTCTTCAACTTCAAGCCGTGTCGCGATGGTCCAAATCTAGATGGGCCACCGTTGAAATACACACGGTAGTTTGTCATTTGCATGAAGGCGCGAATCCAGTCGTTACATGTTGCGACGTATTTAAGTCCGTCCCACGTTTTCCGAATGCTTGAAGCCACTTGTTATGAATGGTTTCAGATAGGTTGCAAGTTGGAATATCATCCAACTCTTCCTCTGATAGGCTCTGCAAGGATGAAATGCATCTTTTCAGAAACAAGCCTTATACAAAACACTTAAAGTCACAGTACACTCAAATAAGGGCTACAAAGGATAGAAATTCTGAACTTATAGTCTCCATGAAGCCACCCCATTGACGATATCTGAAGTGCCAAAATGCTAACCAAAGCTTAAGCTCGCTTAAAGCTTTCTCTGTTGCTGCCCCGGAAGAGTACCACCATGCCTTGATTTGTAAGTACTTGCTCTCAGCCTCCTCCAAATTCTTTGTAGCTTTATAATCTCTACAAAGCCTAACATGTTGGTTCTGCAACTCTTGCTTAATAAGTCTCTCTGTATGTTGCTTCACAGAAATTGCCCAATAAAAGAGGCATGTGCGCTCATAGTCAATCATCTTTGAGGAAGGATCACCTGAGCCGTAAACAATTCGATTAGCATTCCAATTGGCTTGAGCACTATGCGCCATGAAGCCTTTGAAGTTTGGATTCGAGAAGCCCTTTTTTTCCATTACTTTGTTGAGACATCTCCACATAATGACTTGGCCTTCAGTATCTTCGCATTGCATATTACAAACTGCAATAGTCATTACTTTGCAGGCACCAAAATTGTATACATGGCAGGCAATAGTAGTCCAACCCTTCACTCGCTTTACATGGTCAAACATAATCCAACAATTTTGAAGATCTCCTCCAGAGTGCATCCGTCATACAAGATCAACTCCACTTCCAGGGCCATCAACAAGCATGTTAAACAAAATACACTTTCTCTTGGCCTTGGCCAGGAAACACATTGTTGTGAATGTACTCCATCTTGGCTTGCTTCTTCATAGTAAGAATACGGTCGATCTCCCCAACTCCTACGCTAGTGCTACGAAAGGAGGCAATGATGTTTATGACATTTGGAGAACTAATGACTCGAAACTTGTCCATAACAGCATCAAGGGCCTTCCCTCGCAACATTTCTTTTGGCCCTTCTCCTTTGCGGACCAAAAATATATCCAAGAACTGCTTGCTAGCAACAAGAGCAATGGCGGAAGCTTTAGCTGTAGGGGTCTTTGCCACTTCTTGAGTGATAATTCTTGATATTGTATCCACGGAATCCTTACACAAACCATCTGCAACTGGGTGATAATGGCTGCCTAGATGAATGCAAGCCCTAGTCATGTGTGTTGAGCCTATAACGTAGAAAATCCTACCATCACAAAAATTTATGCAAGTAGGGGGCACTTTATAGATCTTCCAAACTAGAGTTGAGTCCTTTGGAGGAATTGTGCCTATAAAAAACGGAGTGCATGTATTACCGGACCACTCCGTTTTGTTTCTCTTGGAGCACTTCCTTAAGTAATCACATGCATCGTTTGTGTATGCCAGGTGACCAATACATGAGGACTTCTTAAACCGCAATCCTAGATCATTATGAATGTTGGAAGTCATGGTGCGACACCATGCATGACCATCGTAGCGTTTATCCATGCCACTCATGTTTCTAAAAGAACTAAAAGACGCTGATGATCGATATGGTAGCAGCTCAAAAAAAAATGTCACCGTCAAAGCTAGTGGGCAAAAAATAGACCTTCTTACATTTCATTGTATCAAAATCAAGATTTGCAAGCTCGTTCCTGGATCCTCGAAGAGTTGCTAACTTTCGAAGGCCTTCCATCACACTCGGGAATTCACGAGCAGTTGCATAGAGAAGAGGGCGTGATAAAATTGAACTACGAGCACTACTATCTCGAACACCGGCAGATTGCATTGTCACAGTCCTCAAAGATGCATGTGCAGTGCATGATTGTGAGGAACAACGAGTAGTAGGCATTTTCTTTCCCATCGAATCACTGTCTTGACAACTCCACTATTGGACTCAAAATTTCTTGTTTACTGGATTTGACATCGAAAATACCATGGCGATCAATTGACTCAAAGGGACCTTCTCATTCAACTTTGACAACCCTAAATAATGGCACTTGTGCCGTGGATGCATTGGATTGTGGGGGCAAGTTCTTTGTGGAAGCTAAGAATGCATGAAAAGGCAACCCAAATGCTTTGTAGCACCCTCCGGGTAAATTCCAAAAATTCCCATACTCGTTACTATTTCTAGACACAAGAATAGAGTGAAGAAGAGCTCATGACTCAGTATAAACCTCCTCGACAATTCGCCGAGTTCGTCCAGAAATACGGAGCTCTACCGTCCCGTCAGGTAAGTCTTCATACCGCTTTGTGACTGGGATTCTTATAGTTTAGGGTTTGTTAGAAACACATCTCGCTAGCAAGACGTGTTTTGAGGGGCCCGGAGGTTGGACCATTCTTCCCAGTTCGTCCCGAGGCAGAGAGCTCCACCGTCCTGTTGGGTTAGTGTTTTGCCAACTACTTGGTGAGGTTGTTTGCAGCTGCGGTAGAGCTTCAGACCCCTCTCACTAGCGAGACGTGTTTTGAGGGGCTCGGAGGTTGGACCATTCTTCCCAGTTCGTCTCGATGCAGAGAGCTCCACCRTCCTGCTGGGTCAGTGTTTTGCCAACTACTTGGTGAGGTTGTTTGCAGTCGTGGTGGAGCTCCAGACCCCTCTCGTCAGCGAGACGTTGTTGTACTGTAAATACTTAATGTATTTAAAACGTGTGTATATTATACGTTTGAGTAGATTCTTGATTTGGAGGAGAAACTTACTGATGATGCTTCGGTTAGCTTTAAGGTGACGCTTGTTAGCGATGGAATTGTTTTTTAAGATGAAAGACTTAGTCAAACTTTATCAGTTCGACATATTCCTTTGAATTTTAGAATTTGGATTTGGATTTGGATTTGGRGTTCGATTGCAAAATATTAAACTGGAGGGTTTTTTATGGAGTCACTGGATGTGGAGTAGTACTCTTCATCGACTTCAGTTCTTACCTCTACTGTATGAAGGTTGGAGTTTAGTATGACATTTAAGTTTTTGATGATATATGTGTGTGTTACAAAATAAAAGAGTAGGAGTTTAGAAGTAGTTTAATACGTAGTTGTTTTTTCTTGGACCAATGGTTGTTTGGAGGCCTGTGTGTGGTAGATAAACACAAGTCCTACTTACCTTAGGGGTCTTGAGGCTTGGTAGGAGGTTCTTGCCCCTTGAAAGAAGGAGTTATTGTTGTTGGAAGTTGACGGTTGTGGTGTAAAAAAAAAGGTTGGGTTGTTGTGTAGAGAAAAGGAGATAATTGTTTTTTTGTTGTTTTTGGAGAATGTGTGAAGAGAGCCTAAACTTTGATCAGTGAGAACTCTTGTAGTATGAAGAATTTGATAATGAAAATTTGAGGGTTTCTTTTTTTATAAAATTGCGCTTCTTTAAACATCTCTCTTGCTTGATTTGGAGTTGTGAGGGAAGAGTTATAAGCATGTGAGTGGAGAAGGGTCTGCTGCCACCCATTGAAGAGGAGCAGAGATTCAAGCAATCACGACAGTTTGTGATTTTATCTTCTTTCTTTGAAACTTTCAGGCATTAGAGAAGTTTGTTTTAGCTTTCTATGGACACTAGACTTAAAAAATTTGAAGTTATAAGTTAAAAATTATGAGTTGTTGAATGATAAGGAGTCTACTGCCTTTCAATTGAAAAGGCCGAGACTTTGCTTGTCTATAGTTTTTGGACAGTAGTTTATAATGGTTTGAAACTTAAGAGAGAGTTAATTTGTAAAAATAGCTTCCTAAAAAGTTATAGAACTTAAGAATTGAAAGAAATTTGAAGGAAATATAAGAATTTGAAATAGGAGAGGTCTGTTGCCCTTCAATTGAGAAGGCCGAGACCTTGATTGTCCATAACTTTTGAACAATATGTTGTATTGATTTGAAATTTGAAGGGGTGTCAAATTATCGTATTAATTTTTCAAAAGATTATAGCACTTAGCATTTAACCTTGTAGAACATCTGTGGTATTAGTTCGAAGGCAGCTACCATTTACAAAGTTTTTTTTGAAACTAGTTGGGATTTCTTCAAGTTCTTGGGTGAAAGAAGACTCCAAGACTCCAAGACTTTGGAGATTTAAAGACCTTTGGAGGATTTGCGTGTGTTGTGACTTGTGATTCGACATAGTTGTTTTTATTTGTTATTCCCAGCCAGTTTTGGAGGCTAGTTGCAATTTTGATTTTAGCATTGAAAACATGTTGTGAGTTGTGGTTATCTAGTAAGCGCTTTGTTTTGTGTTTGTGGCGATGAAAGGGGGTTAATGGCCCACATGGTTGATCTTTTATGTTGTTCTTATTGGTGAAAGGCGCCTTCTAGTCACCGCGGGTTTGAAGTTTAAGATCCCATCATCCGGACGGTCACTCGTGTTGGCTATCCCGTTTTATCCGTCCCAAACCTTGTTTCTTATCACAAACCTTTACCTTGACCCTTTACAGCCACCACAGGATAGGCCAACGGGGACGTGATTGAAGTTTGAAGTTTGAAGATTGAAGATTGAAGATTGAAGACCGAAGATTTGACTGAACTCTCTAGTGAACTATTTCCAGTTGCAGCCAGATACTTCGCATGTTCCCAAAATGTGCTCTTCTCTACCCGACAACGTGTTTTGAAGGGCCCGAAGGTCGGACCATTCTTCCCTGTTTGTCCCAAGGCAGAGAGCTTCATCGTCACGCGGGGTGAGTGTTCCGCCCACTGTTTGGTGAGGTTGTTTGTAGCCGTGGTGGAGTTCCATACCCTTCTTGCCAGCGAGACGTGGTTTGAAGGGCCCGGAGGTTGGACCATTTGTCCCAGTTCGTCTCAAGGCAGAGAGTTGATTGTGAGACTTCTGTCAGTTCTGTGAGGTGAGTGTCTTGAGGTCCCCAAGAGGTCTCGCTCGATCGTCCTATGGGTGAGTCTTCAGATGTCATTGTGGTTGAGATTTCTGAGACTGTAGTGGTGATCCACACCCCTCTCGTCAATTGGACAGCCTCGGCATTATTTTGTAATGGCTTGTTTTGATTCTTGTACTACAAGAATATGGGCATTCTATGACTACATCTATGACTACATTTGCAGTCATTTAGGACATATATGATTGCTGTCAATTTCCAAGCACTGTAATCATTGTGGACGAGTCCTTTATGGAAATAACTACGTCTTTTATATCACCTACAGAGTTCGTACGTAAAACTTCATCTATGGACTATTCCTACGGGGCAGACGACGTGGCAATGACGTATGACGTAGAAAGGCGATCGCTACAGTTGGGCTTTAGTCATTTATTAGTACTTTAATTATGGGGGGGTGGATGGGTCCCACTTTCATACGCAGTCATATTGTAGTAGATGGGGGTGGTTTTAAGGTATGACGATCACATTGAAGTCATTTTGTAGTAAGCGCGTAGTATAGTTGTAGTTGTAAGCAAATTATTTATTCAATTGCAGTCCTCATGTAGTAGGAAGGCAGTTCAATACAAGTCGTGATTTAGTTCTAGTCTGCAAAGTGGTATCTTCCGACGGAGGCGTTCATTTCGATTGGACATGAGTACATGACCAATTAACAAGTTCTTTGCACAAAAGCAGTGAACATTAAGAAGAGACGGAAATTACAAATGATTGCCAAAATGACTACGAAGTCATGTCTTCCTTACACTTGAGAAGTTTGTCAAGAAGTGAAATACAAAGAAACGACTATGTCCATGTTCAGGATTATGATAAGCCCATCTGCTCATTCTGAAACGTAGGACAGCGTGTTCTAGGATACTGACCACTGCACAGACCAAAAACATGCCCACTACATGCCAAAATTGCAGCGTTCATGTCCCATACAAGACTACACCTCTTGCTCCCACTTGCACTAGACATACACCTTCCAYTAGCAAATTTCAAGTAGCCAATTTCATATACTTCTGGTCCCAAATTGCATTTCCACCTCGAGCATCTTGAACGTTCACCTGGTCGGCCTCCTCCTTGGGAAACATCAACTGGACGTTAGGTTGCAAAACCTCCCGTACATCTACCTTGAACTGGCAATCTGGAATGACCATGGGGTGGAACTTGTCCACCCCTCCTATGCCACTAATGGTCCCCACAGCCACCTTTTGCCTTGTGGATCGAGGATTCAAGAGATGCACCTCGTCTCCCATGCAAAACTACAACACAAAGTCTTCATGTTAGCTCTCTCCATCCATGATTAACAAACGACTTCAAAATGCTTTTCAGACTTTAAAAGTTCTGAGACTCATTACCGCAGTGACTATTGTTCGACTAGAAACTGACAATTCAGCAACTACTGCATGACTGTGCAGTGATTTCTAAGTACTCATGTAGTCATACAGAAGGAGCCTTACATAACTGAATATTAACAATATTGAGTCCTACTGGTACTTATTGGATATTCCACAATTTACCTTTGTTGCAATGCCTTCACGTCTTTGGTTCTCTCCGCCCGTGGCCTACTGCCTCTCCTCTCCCACCGCTGCCTTCGGCTTCTCCTCTGACACTTTTGCCCTCATCTCCCTCCTCGCCGTCTTCTTCTACAAACACACACAAGCCGAGTTAGAATTCCATATGAAATGAAGGTGAGGGGACATAGACAAAGCAGAACCATGTAACACGATATTCAATGAAACTAGAGTTATTTCAACAAAGTTGGAGTCTTAATAAACATATAAGGGGTAGGTAACAATTTGTTTTCCTCTGTGAGGAGCTCGTACAACAATAGATAGCCAATGACAAATGTTTAGTACATACGAGGTATGCGTTCCCTTGTTTTCGGAGCCATCTGCAATATCGTTGGATAGTGTTTGTAATACTATTGTCAATAGGAAGAATTCATATAATTCTTAAAAGGTGTGTTTGATAGGGAAGAGCGGAACTAGTTTGTGGTACATTTGTTCATAAATTCTTCATGTGCCACATTCCTTCCAACAACAATTTCTCGAAAGTGACTTCAGCTTCAAGTGGCATGTATAGAATGTCAAGCTACATGCATCCATCAAGACTAGTCTCCTAATCAGAAATTGTTACATTGTTCACTATATGCAATGTTAGTATACTTAGGATCACATATGTAAGTGATTTACACAACCAAAATTTATGTCCATCCTTTTATCTTTTCTTTATGCACTTCTTTTATTGTTCACAAGGACCCTCTCTTTTTCAGATACTGCTCTTGTTAAATTACATACATGTATTTACTAATACATGTACCTTCATTGGATGATTCACACTCAATAGGGTTCACTATTTACATTAACAGAATTTTGTTTAGGGTTGTACATGTCCACCMCTACTGAATGGCAGACATGCAATTTCTTGTCATTGTCGTTTTCTGACTTACGACATTGGTGCGATGAGGGTCTCCATCCATGTTCTAATTGTACGTTGGTTTCATGGAGTGGAAGAAGCATCAATCACCTCATCCTATGTTTTCACTCACAAGTTCAACGTCACCCACTCACCCTTCTGAGGGTGACGTCTGCTTTAAAATAGACTAGTCATTGCTCATTTGCATATGCATTTCAATGACTCCCAGAAAAATATACAAACACTCTGGTACTCGAATTCATGCCCTCTCTTGAAGGTCATACCTCGCGTACTTCTGACGACATCTCCCGATCTTGTCAGCATTGCTCACATCTCTCCAATTGTCAATGAATCCAGTCAGGCCTTTCTTGATATCCTCCTCGCCTTTCATGGGTGACAAGCGAACGGGCTTCGGCTCACCATTGGGTAAAATTGGTTTACCCAAGTCATCTTCCTTCCAAAGCTTAATTCCATCCTCCGGCAACCACTCCACATCCGAGCTCTTCAGTTTATACCGCATCACTGGCCAGCCGTCCTCATGCATGGTGAAGAGGAATTGCCTCCCCTTTGTGTGGTTCATCAAGCTTTCATCCCCCTTGGCAATGCAGTCTGCAATGAAGGACTTGAAATCAGGCACTTCCTCAATCAAGTGAGGTACTACCACATCCTTCTCCAAGTCCATGAAGGACTTTATAAGCAAAGGAACTGTAGGGTAGTCATTTTGCCAAAGATCCATGCTCCATCGACCGAAGAGCGCGTCAATATCATCATGCATGTGCCCCACCACCATAAACAACACTTTAATTTCATGGAAAATTTGCTTAGCAACAAGCAATGACCAGAAGCACATGATGTGACGGCTCTTGTTATCCTTCCAACAATTATCCAACTGCACATGCAAGATAGGAGGAAACTTCAGGGGTACTGGTCCAACCCCAGGCTGAGACTTGATTGCTTCCTTGCACTTCTCACTTCCAACAAGAAGTGCCTCGGACAATGCTGACAATCTCGGACCTGCAAGTAGCCATGATGGATTGCGGTACATCGGTTTGTGCTCCAAGTCTCTCAGAAGTTGACAAATGGAACCAATGGTCTGGTTACAATCAGCTGGGAACTTATCAACAATGAAGTGAGAATATTTACCATCACCGTGGCCATGAGCCAAGATCCCAGAAATTGAAAGTGGTAATTTTGCAAACCGCTCCTTCACTTTCGTCTTGTTTGCAAAGCTGCAAGGTGACGCCGTCTTCGAGTGATCCATCTTATCATGCATGATGGACAACACCTTCTCCGGGTAGTGGTGTGACAACGCTCGACTACAATAGTACTCACTCCGAGAACACTCTTGCTCACGCAGGTGAGCAACGTAGCGATCATTAGCTTGCAGCCAGGACGGCGATCTTGGTGGACGTGCATTTCGAACACTCAGTAATTTCTCACAACGCCCACAACGAGCAAAGTTATCGCCGGCAAATTTCACTACGAAGTCCGAAAAAAACTTCTTCCGAGTCTTGCTCCCTGAGGACTGCGATACAAGTTTCAACCCCAGCATGACTTGACTCTGACAAAATTGCCAGAGAAGTGGTCAGACCGAAGACAAAGTACTGACCTCGCTTCCAAGAAATGAACACGCCCTGAAGAACAAACACTGTCCCTCATTCCAGAGACATGGGTACATAGGGAAATGAATATAGCTTCCACTACTACTCAACAAACAACCCTCTATCACAAGAAAGAATAGAAGTAACACCTTATTGACCTCCTCGATGATTTTTTTCCACTTCGTGCTTGTCGGCAAAACCTTTTCCACAACCTTTTTGCTAGTAGATAGAGTACGAGATCTGTGCGGCATTGCATCCGCATATTGCTCCAAAAGCAACTTCATCATCTCGACAGCCTGCTTTGTTGAATTGGTCACTTTGGATGCACCTTTAGCCTTGTGTTCCTGAGCCCTAAAGCCAGATTGTGCCATTTTCCGATAGGCATAAAACGTCAACTCTGCCACCCTGTACAACAGCCTCCAAGCCCTCATGCACACTTCCTGCCCCTCAACTACAACAAGCTTTCTCCCAGATAACCGACAATAGTGGTAATTGCGATGAACAACCAACTTCAACTCCATTTTCTTCTTGTGTTTCGAAGTGTGCATTTCATACCGCAACATCTTCACGGTACGTCGGCTGAACTGCAACAAGCACTTCCTTTCGCAGCAGGTTTGGAACAACGTCAGTGCAACTTCTCGATTGGAAAGAAGTTTATCAATTTTCGTGTCCACCTTCGGTTTGGCTTTCCTGTTGGAGGAATAGGCACGCTTGCCGATTTTCGGAGGTTGTGATTCCATGTTCTTAAGGAGCGCACATTCATGGTCATGCAGCGACATCGAATTCAAGAAGGCTAAAGATGTCGACCACTCTTGTAGGCTATGTAGCTTGTAAGGCTTCCTTTTTTCAACACTGTACAAAACAACGCCGACTCTATCTTGTCCTAGTTCCGTTCTCTCGTTTATGCACTCGTGGGCGCCGACAAATTGTACAAAACCGTTGCCGCACACCTTCCCGGAGGTGTCAAGCAGTACGACCTCCTTCCCTATCCATGAGGACCTTTGAAGCCCTTTACCTGATTGCATTGGAGAGGATTCGGAACACAATCTCCACCGACTCGTGGATGCCAATTTCACGATGTACTTGGACCATTGCAAAGACATGTCTATTCTTGAGACACATAGTACGAACAAGCACTCATGCAATGTGAATCCTGCCGTATAATACACTTTGGCTCGCGGAGTAGGGAGTCAGCAAAATACTCTTACATGTACATCTTGAGCAATGAGAAACAGAAAACCAGCCACGTGCAACAATAGGCATGTATCCTTCAAAGCGGATATAAGCAAGACATTCATGCCGTCGCTGTACAACAGAAATTTATATTTAAAAATCATAGACAAGGAACATTGCTAATCATGTGAAGCTGAAAACCGTGAAACATAGAAAAGATAGTTACTCATTCTCTCATTCATTAGTTCAATAGCAAATAAATAGCAGCATGCATTTCCTTACAGTCAAACTATCTACAAAGATTTCGTTCGGCTATGTCGCTGAAACTGCAAGCATTCCGGCTCAACCTCTCTTCGCGAAATCTGTTTTTCTGTACCAACATATACACAAGAATTCTTTAGACTGAAATTCATGACCATGTTGCTCAATAATCCAGAAGTATGGAACATTCTATAAAGCAATTGCTGTAGAAAATCATCCTTTCTACAGAAAAAGAGACGTCATCTTACTTGGAACAGGCCCTGCAGGTTTGGATAAGATTTTACTGTGCAGTTCCTGGTCTTTGAAAACATGCAAGTGAACTACCAATCATCGCCAAAACTGCTCATCGGTTTTCTGTGTATAGCAAGTCTTCAGATTACTGCAGGGAAAGAAAGGAGGCTAAAAGCATACCCACATAGATGTGCCAGTCATAATCATTTCATGTCAACCGTGCCTGTCAATGTGCTACACAGGACAGCTACATTTGTTTCGAGAGAGCAGGTGCTCACCAGAATTAACTAATAAATCACGTAGTACTCTCACTAGTTCGCCTCTAAAGCATCCTGCGACAACGGTGCTGCCTCGTATTGTTTGCAGTTCTGACTGCGGCAATAACAAAGAACTTTTGGGCAGATAAATGACGCGCTGCGAATTCAAGGGTTGCCAAAACAATCATACAAGAGTGTCAACTTCAGCACTACCTTGAAAAATCCAGTATGCCAGGAGCAGCCAATCAGACCACTTCACTAAAGATAAAAACGACCTACTAGGTTCACGCGGAATTCTCTTTCACATTGTCGGTCTTTTAAATTACTTAGTTCCAACCTTCTCTGTAGACGCCTCCTCACATCAAAAAGGAGGTCTCCATGTCTACTGTCGATGGCCATACCACTGACCATCTTCAAGGCACTCTCTTCGGTAGCATCCACGACGAAAGATTCAGAGTCTGAGGTTCGCAACCCCCAACCAGCTTTGTTCAAGCTTGCTACGCTTCCAATGTGCAGAGCACCTACCCTGCAGAATGCAACTTACTTACTATACGCTCGTCACATATGTGGCTAGGATGACATCCAAGTCGTAAAAGAAGTGCACAACTTCGTTACAGATATTTCTTATCGTCCTTCTCTTTTAAAAGTGAAACAGGTCGAGTTTAGGGTCCTCTAACGTCGGTAACAATTCCTGAGCGCTACCAGGCACTGTATATATACTGTGATGATCCTCTGCTGACAAGAAATCATTTTTTGTTTTCAATTTCGTTTAGTTAAATAATTTCAACTCATGTGAACGCTTGAGCTTCATCAACCTAACAGTATAACCGTATAGAACGAAGTTTCTTCCAAAGGTGATGCTACTGATAAGAATGCTGCCTGATTATGAGCTGAACGTGGCGAACCGTGGGTAGCCAATCTACGGAAGTCATTCTATTCTAATTCCAATTGACGACAAACTCATAAAGGACTGTTTGAACTCTTCTCTACCCTAAACTACGATGCACTGAACGACAAGTCAGTGACAGTAACATCTTTCTGGAGATCTATAGTTTCCACCTGCGCTCATGATTCACCTTCAAACTTCCTTAGAAATGTGATTTCGCGAACGTTCTTTAGTTACCTGAGCAAAATCATAATCCTCAGTTCACTTCTGGAGGTAGGGCGTCGCATTGGCAACAAACTTTATATCTGAAATCTGTGGAGGTCATAGCAATCAGCTTCCTCATCCTCCTCACTCTAAGTCGCTGGAACCTAGGAAAATCGTTGAGGAGTCGCAGGTTTACAAGTGGCGGCCACAGTCGTCCAATCTCAATGTGCTTGCATTTTGCAGAGCACTTGCCCTACAGAACGTACCGGTGTTGGCGACTAACAAAAATATGAAATATAAAAATTATAAACATGAAAATACACGTAATCCGGAAATTAAACTATATACCAACTCAAAATACGACGTGTTATACCGGCTACTTCCCTGCATACTCTTAGTCTACATACAACATCACCGTACACCGACGTATTCTACAGGAATAGGACTCCCCATC